>CM052292.1:711120-723342 GCA_028455765.1 Lasioglossum oenotherae | reverse complement strand
GCAAGAAGGGAGTAAAAGTCACGTAGGCAAAGCCTCCGTACGTAACATATTATAGAAATGATGATAGAGAGTCGGGAGTTCATGATGTTGATTAAAAAGTGGTGGGTCGAGAGAGATTGTGGTCTGTATATTGAGGAGAGTGTGAAAACGTTGATCTTGAAAGCAAAGCGTGACCCATCCTCGTTATACGCGTATACTCGTCGAGCGACCCGACGGGGTAGCGTATAACGAGGCCAATACCACGAAAGACGTAGCCGACAGCGAACGAATGGCCGGTCGGTTTACAGCAACAAATCGGTCGTCGGAAGCAACTTGGTTCCATTACAAGCACTTCCGTGACGTTCTCCGGTGGTAAATGGAGCTGCGAAACGGTAATGGATAGGTGGATCCATAGCGTTCTAGTTTTGCGATAGTTCCCGTAAACCTTCAAACTTCTTCGACTACGAAAAATCCAGCGAGCCGCCAGAAATAAAATCGTCGAAGTTTGCAAATATCCACAGTGTGAACTACCCTTAACATATTATTTTTTACCATTTCAAAAAGAACCGACGAAATTTCATTCCGAAGCAACGAAATTGTATGTACATTTAAATATCCATAATATTTGCTGTGTTCAAAAAATGGCCCGCGAAGCTTAAATAGCGATTAGGCTCCGCTACAAATACGAAATTCAGCGTAAAAGCAACGAAATTCACATTCTGTGTTTAAATATTCACAATGTAAGCTGTACTTAAAAAGCAGTTCAGTAAATTTCGAACCAAATCTCGTGCCAAAATGAAATAAATTGTTGAAATATAATTCCAAAGCAACGAAGCTGGTATTGCGCATAACGATTGCTGCGTTTAAATCGTATTTTCATGAAGCTTAAAATATGTTCGTCGGATCGTGGAAAACGAATAAACCGCGCCAGGAAAAATTTAATTATCAGCCAACGGCATCGATACTCTGCTTTTACATGTTCGTAATGGGAGCGACGTTAAAAGTACTCTATACATTCTAATTGATCGCAAAAATTAAATTGTTGAAACTTAATATGTCGAAACAACGAAATTGATATTTCGTGTCGGATTGATCGTGATCTGTTGTTCCCTTATAAAATGTATGAATTACGTGCTTCATTTCCATTCGACGGGGACCAGTAATTAGAGCAAGACCGTAATGGGTTCGCGAACGCATTGCAACTCGAAACGTCGAGCAGGATCGAGGCGTCGATAGATCCTTTCTCACCGAAAGATCCATTATCCGTGACGCCTCGTCGCGGCGGAACATTAACTCGGTGCAAGTAAATAATTGTCGGCCGGTGGGAACAGCCGCGGCAGCTCGCAGCGAAAAAATGGCTCCGGCTGAAGTTACGGTTTCATTAACGGAGAACCGGCGCGGTGGCTGATGCTGAATTATCATCGTGTTCCCTGCGACGCGAGTTTGTGCCCGCGAAGACGCGGCAAAACTGCGGAAAACCCGCAATAAATCTGCGGAATTAGGACGGGATGAGTTTACGAGGGTGATTACTGTGACTGATTACGTGCGAATGGCACCCTCGTTAACTGATGGGGACAGGGAAACGAAATTTAGACCCCTTGTCCTGCTGAACATTTCATGACTGCGAGCAGACTGCTGATCTATCTTTATGCAAATTCTCATCTTTATCAACAATTTTATAGAAATTCATTTTAGCAGTCATGAATTTTTCATCCATTTATTGGGTATGGAAATAAGTTTCCACCCTTTTTTGATGAAAAGAAGCGTATAAAGTATAAACCATACCCATAACGTATAAACGTTTTCCAACAGTACATCGATCGACGTTTAATTCAATTGACAATTCTTTAAATGTTTGACGTGGATTTCCGTCAAGTAATGCTGGAACATCTGTATCTTAGAATTTTTTGGCACACCATGGCAATCTTTGTCCCTTACGTCGAAATCATGGTTTTGATGGAGCATAGTCCTCGTAAATATATAATAAATATAATATAATAAATATGTAACACCTTTCTTTAAAACAAAATAATGCATCATGACTCCCAACAAATGCTGCTTGCTTGGAACAAAAGTCGACATTTTTCACGCGAAAAATTGACTGCTGTTCACGCTCCAAACAATTTCCACTAACTGCGTTTCGAAGCTTACACACAGTCTTTCAAAAACTACGTTCCATCAAATACGCGATCGGTACTTAAGTACAACGACATCTCCAGAAGGGCGGAACTTATTTCCATACCCAATACTTTTCCAAATTTCCAAACGTACTGTGTCGGGCAATTAATTGAATTTTAATTTTGCATAGAGATCTCGCTTTGATTTTTCTACCAAAATTAATTTTGATGTGGAGCAGGGTTTTCATTAAAAACGGGTAATAATTTGCTAACATTTCTGAGGGAAGGGAATGCAGTTTCAAAGGAACTACATACCGAGGAGGACATCGTTCCTCGTTCGTCGCACAAAGCAAGGAATTGAAGGCGACCCCGTGCCTGTTCGGCCGGCGTAAATAATCAAAAACGGCTGACGAAGGTAATGCAGCACGACGCGAAAGCCATGGAACCAAAGCCAGCAATTTATTCAAGCTTAATTCAGCGTTTCTTCTCTCTCTCTCTCTCTCTCTCTCTCTTTACTCTCTCTCTCTCTTTTCGGGCCTCTCCTATAGAATCGTCGTCTTCCTAGTTTCTAGCTCGCCATTGTTGCACCGCCAGTTTACCCGTCGTATTTCTCCTGATTGATACTTTGAATGAAGGGTCGCAAAGAATTCTCTCTGTCTCTCTCACTATCTATCTCTGGGTTGCTTTCGTTTCCCTCTGCATCCGTTCCCCTTTGCATTCCGCTTGACTTTTTCCCCCAACGGTTTGTGTTTTCTTGTCCCATTTCGTTTCATCTTCGACTCGACCTCGATTCCTTTTCGCTTTCTGCTCCTTGAATCTGTGTTTCTTCATCTTCCTACCCGAAGCGCTCGCTCTTTTCATCCTTATTCGCTTCTCCGCGCGATGTCTCTATTCTCGGCGAAAGGAAAATTGTGAATTTTATTTACTTTCTCGCTTCTGGTAACGAGAATTCACCGTGGACAGTCTCCACTCGTTTGTTTAGGTTAGTTGCTTGCTCTACGATGTTTCTGGTTTCACTGAAATTTATATTTTGTAGGCCAGGTGTTTCCAGTGCAATTCGAGACTATTTCTTTTCCATTCTTCTTTTCACAATTTTTACGTTGATCAACCATTCGAAGCTCGAGTAAATTTTTCGGTTCCTTTGAACTACTGTAAGTTCCTCTTTAAATTCGTAATTAGACTTTTCGCGTAGATACTGCTGCCTCAAAGAAACCATCGAGCGAATAAATAGGACTTAAATTTGGTAGCTTCGCTCGAAATGGAAAAATTTGCTTAAAACAAGACTGAATCCTTAGAAGCAGAACACACTTTCGTTGGACGAATTTCTTTTTCCATCATTTCTGCAGTTAGAAAAGTAACCCTATATTTAGATAAAGTAATTAATCCCTCTGGAAACTGGTTATCGGTCGCAGGAAATATATGGAACAAAACTACGCAGCACATGGCCGAGAGTTCTTATCGTACTGCACGTGTGCTCGTAACTTACTTGGTGACCGCAATAGTTTTCGTATTTATGTTGCGAGGCAACTTCAACAATGTCTGAACTCCACAACAGATTAATTACTACACGGCAACGAACGCCAACATTAGAAAGATTCTTCTTTATACAGGGTGTCTCAAAATTACCTTAGGTAAATGGAAGGGGAGGTACCTGAGATCATTTCAAGCGACATTTTCCTTTACGAAAATGTCGTCCGAGGCTTCGTTAAGTAGCTATTAACGAAAAACACGGACCAATCAGAGCGCGACCTTGACGCGTACAGCCCAGCGTGCCGGCAGCTGCGCGTCGCGTCGGTGACACGCCGCGATGCCGCAACGAACAAGAGTTTCTCGATGATGTGAATCCTCTACGATTTCGACGAGCTTTGGATATGTTGTCAAGACCATGATTCTGAACAACATTTCCCTTTACAGTTTTTTGTCGATCGTCTTTAGTTTACGATATTATTGTAAAAACTTGTATGTAATTGTAAATCGATCGATGTACTATTTCCTATTCGATTCCGATGAGCTTTATTTCAAAGGAAAAAGATATTTAAAAAAAAAACATCGCATTTATAACATATTTCAAAGTCATCGAAATCGGTGATGACCCACATCATCGACAACTTTACCCGAACGAGAGAAGAAGTAGAAACTGATTGAATTAAAAACTCACTTATTCAACCGTAAATCCATGTGCTTGTTACACCCGTGAAACAGGAAACACCACACTTTCACACAATTACTGAACACTACACGCAGCACACTTTCGAATTCGTGGTTATAGCGAACGAGAAGAAATTAGAGATACTCCGACGCGGAAAGAGGGCATGCTCTTCGCGATTCCGCGGGAAACTGTGCTCTCCCAGCCCAGCCTATGGTGCCAGATGGGGTATGAAACCATGTCCAAATTCTCGGAAATACTCTCCTCCTTTTCCCCTTTCACTATCCTATTCCATCGCCATCTAACCGAGAATTGAGTGGGGCGAATGGGAGACAAGTTGCGCGTGCGCGATGGGGACGCAACAATGTCATGAGATTTCGCAGGTTTTAGGTTATTGCCACGTAAAATTCACCCATTTACTTATTTCACATACCATGTCATTATTCATTATTTCTTTAACATGTGACGTTGCAAATAAAACATAATTTGCCAATTTATCGTGTAGAAGAAAAATGAGAACGATCCGTATGATTCATTACATTAAGTAGGTACATATACATAATAGGTACGATACGATACGCGGCAATAACCTAAAACCTGCGAAATGTCAGTCATTGTTGCGTCCCCATCGCGCACGCGCAACGTCTCCCATTCGCCCCACTCACGGTGTATTATACAGGGTTTCCCAAAATTCCTTCAACAGCCGGAAATGGGAGGTTCCTGAGATCATTTGAAGTAACATTTTCCTTTGCGAAAAGGGTATCCGCAGCTTTGTTTAGGAATTATTAACGAAAAACACGGACCAATCAGAGCGCGACCTAGACGCGAGTTGCCACAGTCGGCCCGGTGCGGCGCGCCACCTGTCTATTGGCTGCTATTGGCCGACTGTGGCAACTCGCGTCTAGGCAGTGCTTCGATGTTACTGTTTTTCCGCGCAACGCCTCTAGCGGCCATCCATCGTACGAAAAATGTTGGGCACAATCGAAGCACTGATACCCCATCTAGCACCATAGGCTGGGCTGGGAGAGCACAGTTTCCCGCGGAATCGCCAGGAGCACGGCCATCTTTCCGCGTCGGAGTATCTCTAATTTCTTCTCGTTCGCTATAACCACGAATTCGAAAGTGTGCTACGTGTAGTGTTCAGTAATTGTGTGAAAGTGTGGTGTTTCCTGTTTCACTGGTGTAACAAGCAAATGGATTTACGGCTGAATAAGTGAGTTTTTAATTGAATCAGTTTCTGCTTCTTCTCTCGTTCGGGTAAAGTTGCCGATGATGTGGGTCCTCACCGATTTCGATGAGCTTTATTTCAAAGGAAAAAGATATTTAAAACATCGAATTTATAACATATTTCAGTCATCGAAATCGGTGAAGAGATAGTATGTACATCGATCGATTTACAAATACAAATTTTTACAATAATATCGTAAACTAAAGTCGACCGACAAAAACCGTAAATGGAAATGTTGTTCAGAATCATGGTACTGACAACATATCCAAAGCTTATCGCGATTGGCCATGCGATAGTACATCGATCGATTTACAATTACAAGTTTTTACAATAATATCGTAAACTAAAGCCGATCGACAGAAACTGTAAAGGGAAATGTTGTTCAGAATCATAGCATTGACAACATATCCAAAGCTTATCGAAATTGGCGAGGATTCACATCATCGGGAAACTTTTGTTCGTTGCGACATCGCGGCGTGCCACCGACACTCGGTGATGAGAGGTAAGGCGCTTTTTTCTCGCGTCTACCATCGTTGTAAAAATGTCACGCACACAGAACACACAGTTCCCATTTCGCAGGAGTCTGTCGGCACGTTCGTTTCAGTGGTGCGCGGTTCGTTTCATCGGTGACCAACTTCCGTCCGCGCAGTTACGGTGGAGTTATAATAACTCGAGGGCAATAAAGCATGTTTATTGCTGCCCTTATTATGACGCGAGCGCAGGGAACAGTACGAGAACAATGGGCGCCATGGCATGGAAATATGGTTGTTCGCGGGCAATGGGTCCGTTTCGCAATGGAACACCGTGTTTCTAGCTCGGTTGCGTCATAAAATGGTAAAAATCCACCGTTAAGAACACTTTGCAAACGCTTCACCGCTGACTAAAAACAAACGAATACACGGCCTCGCGAGTTGTCACTGAACCCTCTCTAAAATCCACCTGTCACTATGCCCACCCTTTCTCTTTGAAAAACATACGCACCTCTTTATAATAATGGACAAAGCATACCGCAGAAGTTCCAATGGCAAAATTATTTCATTTGTTGTTTTAATTATAATAATTGTACGAGCGCCACGTACTTCGCCGAAACGGATAACATAATTCCCAAGTACTTCGGCGAGTACAACATCATTTATTATTAATTAATTCGACACTGTTTCAATTTGCTGCTTCATCGACCTATTAATTACTCATTTATACTCTCTTGTTTACCCATTTTAAACCTGAATATTGAAGGGACAAATTATGCAAGAGCACAAGTTCGTTGACCACAACACGTTCGCAAAATTGCCATCATATTTTTCTTCAAATAAAAAGTAGTAGTTCCAAACAATCTGGTACAATATAAAATCAATTATAATAATGTTTTCAGCGCACTGGTTCGATCTGAGCATGAGATTATTAACAAATTGTCGATCGAGGTCAAGGAAACAGTTAAAATCAATTACATTACACATTCTGAATTATACTTCGTTTAATACCACTCTTTGCAAAACAATGGTGAAACGGTAACATTAAATAGCAATCCAACAAGAAAGAAACGTTTATGTATTTGATGAATAATGTTGCGGATAAGTCAACAAAATCAGTTTTATTTTCAAACCAAAAGAATCCTAACGTACCGCAAACTTCGTTCAACTTCGTTCAACTTCGTTCAACTTCATTGTGCGTGCAGCACCGTTCGGAAATCGATGTTTGCACTTCGATATTTGTTTTGATTCGACAATTATTTCTCGGGGTTTCCAAATGACCGGAAATTTCGTAACGATTTCGAATCATTCGGACGAGTTGCACTGGTACATACGCAACACGGAAGCTCGCAGTAACGGCAGAAGGACTACATTGTCCCGAGTATTATCTGACGATCGCGAGCAAGCAATTCTAGTTAATCGATCGTAAATACCGATCGGGGCCGATTTGACCGCGAATAATCTGTATTTAACGATATTTACATGATTTCGGTTGGTAGCGGCCATTGGGAGGGAGTGAAAACGCGGTTAATCGGCTCGATCTAGCGCCGCGGCTGGCCATTTTGGACCGGGGCCAAGCAACTTGGTTGCACTTAGTTGCCTGGACAACTGGAAACTGGAAACTGGTTTTTCGGAGATCTGTGGATCTCTTAATCCCCTGCGGCGGGATTTTCTTCGAGATTACGGTGGCTGATCGAATCACTAGAGCCGCAGGACTCAAAATCTATTTATTACGCTTTATGCATTTATTTTGAAAAATGTTGAGAAACAACACCCTTACTTACCCTTACACATACATTTTACATTTTCATTAAGGGCCCAAATACATAGAAAAGTTTTAAGACATGCTTTTGTTATTTTTGCATGCAACCTTGTGCATTGTAATTTTTTGAAAATCTTTTCTGCAGATCATTTAGCAAACCAATACTTCTAACTGCTTACAAAACATCAGGTCGTTTGGTACAGTTATAAAAAAGTGATACTGTTTTTAAGTGCGTTCAAATACTTTCGTGGTTCACTGTAGCTGTTTTAATCAGAATGTTATCTTTGATTCACACTCCACAAGCTTACTCCGACGACACCTATCGCTGTTCTATCTGCGACTCTATCTGTTCACTTGCAGTTCTATCTGCGATCTATCATATTATACATGCACGCAACAGCTTCCTCAACTATCTGATAATCTCCGGCTGCAGCAGGCGTGCTTGACACATCCGGCTCGCCTAAACTGCAGCATCAATCAAATGCGCATTGCAAAATTGGCGAGTGCTAGTTGCACATTAAAACAAAAATGATCAAAGTACAAAAGTACAACACATATAAATATTGTTCGCCACTGAAACACAGACTCCCAACATCATGAAAATTTTTTTAATTAGAAACTCCTCACGGAGAAGTGTTTTATTTTAAGGAAAGAATTTCCCCTGAAACCCATGTACCAGAATGGCACCGAGGATCCGTAAATCAGGAGTTGCCAAGTATAATTGACCCCCGGAGAAATAATATTGTCTTCTTCTTTGAACCACGGTCTCCGAAACTCTTGACTCATTCTTGCAGAAGAACAGAAAGAAGGATTCTTTCTAATTTTCCTACAATTTCCGGCGGAACGGTGGACAGTTACGATTCTCCGTGGAGCACGTGAGGTCTAAGGTAGAGTCCTGGATAAAAAAAAATCGAGCTCGCCGGGCCAACAAGATTTTAAGTCCCATCAAAGCCAACGTCTTCAACGGCGCTTTTATTTTCCCAGTCTCGAACGTGCACTGCTGTAGCTGCGGCTCTTAGTTCTCCGTAGCTTTTCTTCCGTGAAAAGGGACACTGAAGTGGCTGGAGCTGAACAGGTAATAAGGTTGCGTCCATTTCGGACGTTGTGACCTTATTAGCCGTCCACCCATCCATATTTTTCATTATCAATCGAACTTTCATCGAAGTTAAAAATGTTATAAAAGTTTTGATGATTAACACTGGATAATCACCAACTAGGGTAAATGTACCTATTACGTCCATGTTCTTGATTTTATTTTTTAATATGTTCTTATGTTGTACTGGGTTTCTCAAGGGACACCAACTTTTTTCACCACGGTTATATTAGCTTGCAGAGTTCTCGTTGTCGTCGTTGTTGTTGTTGCATGCGTCAAATCTTGTAATCGAATTTTAAACCACTTCCCGATGAGCTATACTTGGTTCCAAATAAGAAGGTACCTACCAGCCGACGAATTTAAGACTCTACTGCGCATATGACTCTAACGGAACTTGTTTAATTGGCCAATCCCCCTACTCGTACTTCGCCGACCACGCGATCATTGGCTGACGCCATGAATTTCATGGCTGACGCGCAACAACATGCGGAAAACAAGTACCTTCTTATTTGGACCCAAGTATAGAGACTTGAAACATTAAACATAGCTCGGAACTGGATGACAATTCAATGTTAAAAAACAAATTTGAAAAAAAAGCTGTGCGTTCAGGAGAAAAGAAATATTAACCGTCACACCTTGTCGCGCGACGCTCGGTGGTACGTCATTGTGTTCAGCGATCCCCACTCCGCGCGTCAGCGCTCCCTACTCCACTACGCGTTCCCACTACGACTCATCCAACACTCCATTGACCCATTTCGCACTAAAGGAGCTCAGTCAGTGTGGTGTTCCGTTCATTCAGTTCCATTTCGGACAATTTCGGACTCCATCAAGAGACGTCGTCCCTCGGAGTCATCCCCTCATTCTATCTCGCGTATTTCCATATCTTGCGTTTCTATATCTTGCTATTTCATACCAGTATTACTATATCTTGCGTTCCATTTAAAAAAGACTAAAAAGTAGAAAATAAATAAGACTTTCAAAAAGGAGAAAATAATTTTTTAGACATTAGTGACTATAAATAAAAGCGTGGAGCGCCCACGAAGATTACGTCAATATAGTTTAGCATTCCACGCTTTCATTTATAGTCACCAATGTCTAAAAAATGTATTTTCTCCTTTTCAGTGCATTTTAATATTAGCGTGGTTTTTTAAAAAGTTTTCTTTTATATATTTTTTAATTTGTATTCAGAACACACGATTCTCCCATAAAATGCTTAAACGTATTATTGTTTCATGACAAATTAGGAATAATATTCGAATAAAGTGGGATCGAAGCATGATACCACGCGAAACTGGTTCCCTAGAGCCCCTAGTTCGATTTTATCGCCGATTATTATGCGCGTCAGAGCCTGTAGCAATAACGCGCGCGAAACTCGCGGCACTTACGCATTTACGTGCTCGATATATCAGATTCCTAGTGGCTAGTAAAGCAACCGAGCTCCTGGAGTCGCCATAATTGCCTCGCCCGGGGAAATTTGCTAAACGGCGCGCGGCGCCGGGATTCCGTGCGATCCTCGTTTTTAAAAAGAGACGCCCAGGGGGCGCAGCGAACTTTAAGCGTTAGTAATTGCCGGTTGTTTGTCGATAAATCCAATCCTGTTGGCGGTTTAATTGGTCGTCGCGGATCCTCCGCGCGTGTCACGACGCGCCCGTTAATGACCAAAACCGACGACGTTTTTCCATTATGTCTCTCCACCGTTTCTCCGTTAGATCGGCACGTCCGCTTTCACCGGGACTTTCTTCCCCGCTTTCTCTGGACAGTTGACCGGACCGCCCGTCGATCCGACAGGGGAAACTGCAGTCCGTGAGCCTCTGCAACAGGCTACTCGATCCATAAATGCAATACCCTCGTCGGTTCTTTCGGCCGCGTCAAACGCACTCGCGGAACCTTTGATCCGCGAACCAACCATGCAATTCTTTGGTACGGCTTTGTGACAACGGGTGAAAAACTAGTTTCCCCGAGCATTTTCGAAACCTTTTTTTTTCTATTAATTTCGCCGAGAATTTTTTGGTCGATTGGCCACGGAAGCGTCGAGATTGCGTTCTCGCTCGCGAAATGGGAATTGAAAAATCATTTTCGCGCCTTACGAAGCTGCCGCCTCGTTTACGATTTTTTTATTAAGCTTCTGGATCTTTGAGCAATTTAGGTCCAGTTTAAGAAATATAATTACACTACCCACCCTGTGCAAAGTGTTGCGGTATATTCATTAGCGCCGTAATCCCTCGGCCGGACGCAATAATTTCCGAAGAGGGACGTCGGCGAAATTGCTCGCCGTTTTTCTCGGCCGAGCAATATGTCTGGAAGGGTTTCAGAAGAATGGCCGGTAATTTTGGAAGATTTCGCTTTTCTGGGGGAGTGAGGTTAGCTTCCGTCTCGACGATGACGAGGAAATATCGGGATAATTTCATAGGAGTCTGGGGGAGGGGGGATAAACAGTCCTCTTCGAGCCGTGTCCGTTTTCGTTATCGCGGAACAGGGAAAAATGAGATCGCGCTTCATGAACGAACCCCTTCCTATTTCACGCCGCCGCCTCTTTGTTCCTCTGGATGCTCTCCTCCAGATTGCGATTTATTCGCGCGCCGGATGCGGAAACGTTGGAGCCCATCCCCAAGGTTCAAAGTTCCGGCTTGTCTCTCTCCCTCTCTGTTTCTGCTGTTGAAACGATATAGTGCGAGATCAGAGCCGCGACGAGAGTTTCGCGAGGCGAACGTGACGTCGGGACGACGACGGGCTTGTTTCGGCGAATTTAAATATTGAATTTGCATAGGGGGAAGAACCACGGAGGGAGCATAAATAGAGACATCTTACCGAGATTCGCGGATCGCTCCCCAGAAACGCGATCTCTTTGCATTTTAACGCACCGCGAACCTTTGTTTTGTCGACTGACATTTGGCTCACCCTTCCGCTCGCTGTCCTAGTGGCCCGTACGTTTTGTTTACCTCGTTTAGACCGACATCTACACTCCGGGACGAAAAGATAGCACACATCGAAATTAACGTAATTTCTGTTTATTAAACGTTACAAATTCTATCTTTTTTTTCACACTTTTTCAGTGTGTTTTTCTTAACATATGTATAAGATTCCACCAAATTCTACAGGAGATGTCACTCAGAAATAACCACTGATCGTTGCCCTGTCAAAAGAGGTTATTTTTATTATGACAAGTTATATACATTATTTACACTGTAAATATGAATTTTGATTTTTCGATCGACAATTATTTGAACTATAATTTGTGGTATTGGCGCACTGGTTCGATCAATTTTATAAATATAGCAAGTGTGCAAAATATTACATGAAATTTAGTATAAATTTTCAACGTTTCGGTCTATATCCAGACCATTTTCAAGAAAAATATAAATTTCCGTATTGCGATTTCATCATCGATGAAATCAGAAACACTGAAATCACTGATGAATCTCAAATG
>CM052292.1:694683-711020 GCA_028455765.1 Lasioglossum oenotherae | reverse complement strand
GCCGCCAAGTTCACATTAAAGAGATATATCTTCTTTACATATATATGAATGAAATGAAACGAAGATTCATTAACTTGCCTATTTCTTTTTTAAGAAGTAGAATAGAGGGACAAAGTGATAGTAACACACGTGTATTAATATAATATTGAATGTTTGCTCTTCAGTAACTTCTACACAACTGAGAAGCATAAATCTGCTGCTTATTACTACAATACGTTTCTATTCCTAGAAATTTGTTAGAGTAAATATTGATACAGGCATGTCAGAATATGTGGACTTATTAAAATATTAATTTTCTTCACTCGATTGTACCAAATCAGAAAAAAATAGACAATGTGCTATCCTTTTGTCCCGGAATGTATGTGTTTACCAACAAATCTTTCTTTTTACCATACAAATACTTTTACATTTATAATACAAAGCTTTTATTGTACCACGAACGACGACTATTCATGCCGTCTGAATTGAAACTTGTGCCTCTGCTTTGATTAACATCGGTGTGCTTTTATTTAGTAACGAGATCCATTGTCTCCATTCTGCACCGTCGATCGTTCGAAAAATTGCTTCTGGAACCGTTTATTTTGCCGAAATGGCTTCTTTGAAACGGTCTGTACAAGTTTTCTATCAACACTTTGCCTACCACAGGAGCCTATTCACGGGTTTTTTCGGTGATAGCTGCGCATAAAAGAAGCTGAATGATTTTCTGTTAAATAATAATCTCGGGAAGAGTTGGTACATATTGTATTAATTCGAAAAATTTTAAGAATGAAATTCTACAATAATTATATGTAAAATGAATGAAAGTGTAATGCGGTAAGAGGAGTGGACCACGGGACGAATATCCTTGGGACAGTAGGGACTCGCAGGTTCGCGATAAAGCTCCGAGCTTTCGGTGGAATGTCCGCGATAGGCGGCTCGCGGATCGACAATGGTCCCGCGCGAATATCATTGTGTCCCGGTGGATATAATCCCCGCGCTGTCGCAACGGTTCGTTCGACCGTTCGTTTCCACCGGTGGCCGGTCGGTGCGGTCGACGCGTTTCCATCCCTGGTAATTGTTCCGGCGAGTTTCGTCGGCGATTCGACGTGCAAAAAGCTCGGCAACGAGTGGCCCGAGCTCGACACGAGGTCGTTGATCTCGCGTTCTCGTTCTCCTTCTCTCTTCACTACTCTGTTCGCTCTTGCTCTCTCTCTCTGTCTCCACCCTCTCGTCGGTCTCTCCGACAAGAGAGAGAGAGAGAGCTTTTCTTTCGCGCGAAAGAATAGCCCCCGGCCCCTCGCCCCCTTCACTGTTCCCCGGAGTCGTCTAGACGCAGACAAGAAGCACCAGACATCGGGAACCTGGACGAGCATGATGAAAACCTGGACAGCTCTCTCTCTCGGTCTCTCTTTTCGAGCATGACGAGCACCTCGACTCCCGATAGCTCCGAAACCAGACCGATAGCAACAAGTAGGGGTTCGGGGAATCGAATGTCGTCACTGGACTACGCAACTTTGTGCAAACAGCAATTGTTTGTTTGGCTTTCCACTTTGCTTTGTACATGGATCAACATTTTTTTTGACTGTGCAATTCGGAAATTCTTGGCAATATTTTTCCCTGGTCGTATACGGGTTTAGAAACGTTCGTGTATTTTTTTGGCCATGATCATTTCATCTGTTAGGCCTGTTGAAAATACAACAGTGATTTTGTGTGTGGCAAGCCTGTTATTCGTAAGTCGGGCAGTGGCCAATCATCGGTCGCGCGTAAACCGTTAAAACATACGGTCGATCGTTCAAAAAAAACAAAACACTCACCATCAAACGCTTGATATGTACAGATGTAATCGCAGAAGTAATTATTCAATATTTCTTTTGTTACGAGCCGAGGGCTGGCGGATAGACGTGGCCGAGGTTTTGTTCGTATGAACAGGATTGTCGTGAACTAGCCGGTGCCTGTTTCATCACCGGGTCGCCACTAGGTGAGGAGAAAGGGGTAGTCGTGGACTAGCCGATGTCTGTTTCACCACCGGGTGTCACTAGGATTTCGGAAAGAGGTAGGGTCTAAGGGAATACAGCTCTCGTAACTTTATATTGATGATAAACCTCGAGCGGTAAAGGTTTATCAATGTGAGTGGAATGCTAACTACTGGAATTTAAGAGGGTGTAGATAAAATATTAGAGACTCTCGATTAATAATGTAAAGAGTACAATATATTCTTTAGAAAATTGGAAATACACTTGTTGCGTGTTTTTAATGTATCGCGGAAGCTAATTCCCGATGTCTCGATTTTCACGCACTGAGAAATGCGGGGGTGAGTGAAATGACTTGCCTTTGAATACGCGTTTCGAAACTTCTTCTGAGTTAAACTGATTGAAAGGGAATCTGACCCGATCTCACTATATGCGTACTGTTACGTGATCAGTCTTCAACTAAGCCCGTGGAGGCCAAGCTCGAGCCCTTTATATACTAGTCAAATTGCTCTAAAAATTGTGGTAGGGATAACCGAAAATCTGGAGGACTGTATAAGTTTTCCAGATGCATCCTCTCTTTCCCATAAGGGGAAAACTGTTTATTTGGGCATGCGAGCTGGACCTCCTGCACGAACACGTGGTTGCAAGAAGGGAGTAAAAGTCACGTAGGCAAAGCCTCCGTACGTAACACTTTATACAAAGAGTATTTTCATTTAAAACTGTTTTTGTTAAAAGGTGTGTAAACATACAGTTGTTTAAGTTGTATTAATGTACATAAAGGAAAATATAAAAGTAAAGTCAAGCACGTGGCGTCTACCTCTCACCTCCACGCAAATAATTTAACAAGGCCGCTATTAGACTAGGCCACTGGTGGCGCAACGCCGCGCCGGGCGCACACTGGCAATAGGCAAGAACATGCGTGGTCTAGGTCTCCGGAAAAGGGTAAAGCCAAGAACAGGCTGTGGCTCAACTCGGGATGAGATGTCGGTAAGCGAATCGAAGAAAGGGGCCTTACCGACATCCCGAGATAGTAAGGGAGGAAGAAATCCCTTAGAGAGCAAAAAAGGTCTCCAGAAAAGGGATACAAGAGTAATACGCTGAGTAGATCCCTGTTTCCCTTAACTTGAGAAAAAACAGAGACTGAAAGTAGAGGGGCCGTCCATTGACTGTCCCGGATGAGTTTCAGGTTTTTTGTGGGTATGCCTACCATCCGCGGCCCGAGTCCCACACTACCCCCTTGTGGGATGTGCGTAAGGCATTTACCCCCTCTCATCTATATAAAAAAACACTATTGGTGCCATCGAATTGAAGAGCTTTAGTAAATTGGTAACTGGTGGTACATACCACCAAGCGTTTACTCCCGCTGTCCATGCAACGCTGTGCTGTGGTATTGTCGAAAGAAAATGGCATCGAACGACAGTTTGCTTCTCCTTGCTCAAAAGAGCAAGGTAATCCAAGTAATTTTAATAAAAATTAAAAAAGTGGAGGAGAAGCAATCAGAAAATCGCCTCGGCTCTTCTTACAAATGGTACTTTTTTTGATGAAATTTTTCATCAATATAATAGCTCTAACATTGTTTTTAAGTTCTTGAGTTGTTGCTGGAGCAGTGGCGTAAACTTTATCTTTAACATAGCCCCAAAGAAAAATGTCTAATGGTGTTAAATCACAGGCGGATCTCGGCGGCCAATTGAAGTCTTCATTTCGAGAAATTACACGTCCAGGAAATTTTTCACGCCAATTGTTAAGGTTGGCTTACTGCTTTACGCGTTCGGGTTGTCGGGCATCTGGTCACTATGCAGAACAGAGAGGGTATGCAGGTCGGTCGTAGATAGTAGGTCGGGAGGAATTTGTTTTCTCGGACAAGGTAATTCGCATAAAAGCCTCGGGTCACAACTTTCCCGAAACTCCGTGTGAAAAAGCACGTTCCTAGCGCGGCAAGAACGGCAGATCGCCGGGGGCTAAGTGCCGGGTCTAATTATCCGCTGACCTAACGAACTGCGTTTCCCGCATCGTCGGAATATCAGAGCTCGTTCGAACAAAGGAGAACAACGGTTGCAGTCCTTGCGAATTCCTCCGCGCAAGAAACGTATATTACCGGACGAGGACACGCGTTCCATTACCAGAACTTATGATGATTGGACGACACGGTTTTTCCCAAGACCACCGCACCGGCAACCGGAATCTCCCCATTTTCCGCTGCTTTCTTCGACCGAAAAGGATCGCTTCCCTTTCGCGATACTCGCTGTACTGTTAGCATCTTGTTCGAGCCTCTCCTTTGGTCCTTTAACGTTCGCCATTTTCTAGCGCTTCATTGAGCATTCGAGTTGCTTCCTGGTGAATGGCGGAAATGTCCTTCCACAAAAATTTATCCGGAACTCGTACTGTCAAATTAATTTCTGCACACTGGAATTTATATGGTAGCTATCTAATTAATTTGACCGATTCATTCTCTCTTGAGTTTTTTCATTAAATATTGAAGTCCTTGTTAAATTAATTTGGCTGCAGCAGAACTTCCAACATTCAATTAATTTGTACGATCCATTTTCTGTATACGTGTTCGATTCATTTCATAACATATTTTAAAAAGACAAGGCGTTTCTTCTTTCATGTCGAGTTTCCATCAAAGTTTTCTTAGAATCAGGTGTTAACAAAGGACCATCGAGCTAGAGATTCTGCCAGAAGAGTTCACGATTCGTATGCGAGTAATGTCCGCGGAAAAAAAATAGCCGACAAAGAATTTTGAGAAGAGCCTCATCGCGTCAAACTTTCTCGTTACTCTTCCCTCCGCCGGCGCGGCGTTAAAAGCTTCTGCGCAAAGAAAGGAACGGCGAACAAGTTACAACTTCTTCGCAGAAGATAACGCGCCATTTCCTCTGTAATTTAGAAAGGAAATCGCAAGAATGAGTACACTTTCCACGTAGCTTTATCTCCATCTTCCTGGACCGTGCTGCACACGTATTTACCTCGCGGACATTTTTGATCCGTACCTGTGTCGCTGTGTTTGCAAAACGTTCCTCTCCATCTCCGGTGCAAAAGTTAACAAAGGCCTCTTCGCATCGCCTGAAAAAATGAGATTTTAAGAAGCGAGTCCTGCGAACTGCAGTTCGAAATTCCAAAAATTCCCGAGTACCGCTCAAACACAGCTGAAACGGTAGACGGAAGTCCGATAACAACAACCTTTTAAATTTCCCCGGGAAAAAATCGCAAAGTTATCCTGTCGCGATCCAAGCTGGAATAACTCCTCGAGATGCTGTCGACAGTCTGCAAAAGCGAGTCGGCTTATTCTTATCGTTGTAATTTACGTTTTCTCGAGTTAAACGCTGCTGGCGACCGGCGAAAGCAGCGTCGAGTGCAGCGAACGAGTAAGAAACTTCAACGCGGTTTCCGGCGGGGACATGAATTCCCTCGGCTCCCTGTGTGCAGTGTGCATGTAAATCCGTGTACACGAGTCTCTCATAGTGAACGCGGGGGCTGAACCGTTGCCTCCGAATACATACACCAAGCAAGTATTCGTTCAATATTCGCATGTCACGTTATCGTCGCATAGATGACAATATTAGCCCGGATTGTTGTGGCTTCTTTGTACCGTTCATCTTTGAAAAGATCTCGTGCTTCGTTAGCTTTGAAATTAAATGCACAAAAATATTGTGTGAATGTTTGGACGCTAGAGAACAAGAGAGTAGTATGAGAAAGTCGCGATTCTTGTCGAGAGCCTGTGTTCTGCACGGGCAACTATCGCATATGGACATTATCTCTTTATGACTGCGTCTATCGCGCCGAGAGTTCAAACGAAAGCCGAACTTAGAGAAGCACAGTATGAAATGGCGTGGTCGATGCGTGTCAGCGTGAACCACTACTAATAGAATGTACAAAAACTTCATTATTTTTCATTATTTTTTAATGGGACTTTCACCAACTTATCTCTAGCTTTTTCCTGATTAAAAAAAGACTAAACACGATATAGTTTCAACTGTATTTAGTGGTTTAATCGACGATGAAAGTTTCGGGCCCAAGGAAGGACAGTGTGTGGTGAAGAAAGAGACGCGGACAGTCACAGTCGCCGGCACAGTTGAAAGGTCCGCGTGTTCGCTATCCTTCCTTGCGCCCGAAACTTTCACCGTCGATTAAACCACAGTTGAAATTATATCGCCTTTGGTGTTATTTTAATAAGAAAAATGCCAGAAATAAGTTGGCGAAAGACCCATAACAAAATAATGATAAATAAAAAGGTTTTACCCGAGATATACCTAAGGTGTGATCAATCATCGCCGTCCTGCGGCGCACAGTGGGAGGTTTGGACCAAACTAGATTGAAAATCAAAGAACTTTCGATAGAAATGAGGTAGAGCGATGAAATTTTTTTAAAATGAAAGCTGAAACTTTGCAGAATATGGGATAATTATGGAGATTGTGGTACGAACGTTTTTTAACGTTGAAAAAATTCGTTAAACATGTAGAATTTCAAGAAAATGTGGTTTTTCCAGTACCATGCGCGGAAAAATTTTGTTGAACATGCTATACATCATTTCCCGTAGATTTTTTCACGCTAATTTCAAATCTGGTCTCAAAATTTGTCCACGACCTCAGGATTTTGCAAGAAATCGATTTTTTGCGAAGAAAACTAATGTAATCATTTTTTGTTGAACGCCCGTTCTCGTCGTGAGTGCCTCTAGCAGCAACTAAAAAAAAAAGACGTCGACGATGCAGACTTGAAACGGTGGTTTCTCAAGATAAAAGTCTGCTCTATCGCGTGGTATGGTTCGATTTTCCGCAGGACCCTTATTTTTTTCGATAAATTGAAAAATATCCTCAACAATTAGTGCAAAGTGGTGTCTCTCCGTCTCTAACCATTGTTTAAACATGTTTGAACAATCATAATGTATTAATATTGCATATCACTGTATTCGGGGAAGTCTTGAGAATCTTTTGCTGTAAAGAATAACTCAATAATATCTTTTATAATAACGTCACAATATTTGTTTAAAGTTGAAAAATGTGTTTTCTTCACAGCCATGTTTCTCAAAAACTGTGCGTCCAGGAGAAAAATTAAGGACAGATTCGGAATCAGCGCAAAAAACTCTATAAGAACCATCCAACTGTAATTGTGGAAGAAATTTGGTGTTGGACAGTGTAATTGGACAGATCAGAGTGCAAACGAAAATGGCAGTGGTCGAGGCATACTAATCCACGAGCTGTGGTAACGTTCCTGCGACGATAAAAGGGATCTCGGCGGGCACGATAAATTCGCTCTACCGTTGCCGAACAGCGACAAAAGCTGCGAATATGAGAACCGGAAACAGCCTGCTAAGGAAATTGAAGGGTAACAATACCCGAAACGCGTCGGTGCCCGTGGGGTTGGTCCTTAAACGCAGAAAACAATGCCGCGACAAGGAGGGATACAGAGAGAAAGAGAAGACCCGGAGAGTGGGTTAGCCAGTTTCCCGATGTTGTTTCACCGGTGTGTACACGCGTTTCCCTGTGTCTACACACCTGGCCGTGTACCCTTACCTTGCGCGAGGACACAGACACAGAAACCTATTAAGGCCTGCAATGGGAATTGAATTTATGAGACTCGTTTATTACCTTCGAGATTAGAATTCGCGACGACGCTTTTACCCGGCGAATTCTGTTTCCAGCGGCGGATTCCGTTTCAACGGGATTAGCGAATTGGAAATTTTCATTAATATTTGAAAACTGTGCTAACTGAATCCGAGAATCGGGAGCAAGACGCTCTGGAACTCTCGGTTCTGTTGCAAACGTAAAGTTTAGCAGAATGAGTTTTAATGACGTTTACGAGAATCCTCATCTTTGCGATTTTATAGCGCGATTTGGAAAATTGAGGAAGCTGGTTGTGAGTCTGGACAACATTTGGAATTTCTGCTGCTGAATCGTCTAGAAAAATATTCACCATGTCTTGACAAAATTCTGGAGAACAATTAATCTTCCTCAAAAGTCTCCAAAGAATTTTCCAACGACCGAAAGCGTTACGAAATTTAGATCATCTTTGCCGGGAACATTCGAGCTAATGATCACAGAGCAATTTTCTACAGCATCTCGGTTCCCAAGTAAAGAATAATAAAAGCGCCCGAGGGTGGTGCAGCATGATCCAATAAATTTTAAACACAGCCAACCGAGCGCAAGATAGCAATTCAGCTTGCAATGGATTACCAGCGCCGTTGCAGCACCGCATAAAATATGCGAGACGCGGAACGACCGCCTTTATCTCTTATTCTTTCGGAATATCCAAAGTTTGAAGCGACAGCGTGCACACGCGTGCGTGAAGGGTGCGTATCTCGCAAGAATACGTTGCGGAAAGCCTCTTCCTTCCTTCCATCCTCCCTCGCTCTGCTGGAACAGCTTTCTTTCTCTATCACCGGCCCGGAAATTGCTATCTCCTCGGTTTCTGTTCCACGCAAAAAGGGAACGTTGTTCCGCCCGTGAGAAAGAAAGTCACGTTGTTACACGGAGAAGCGAGCTTTTCTCGTCAACGGGTCCCCGAAACTTACTCGCGAGTCGTTCCGAGGATGATGAACGAACGCTTTTCTCCCGGCCGCGGTCGTCTGAATTTATTAAGTTCCGCGTCGCCGGGATTTCCGCGCGATGAGTCTCCGCGGCCGGGATCGAACGCTATAAATCCGAGAAATTGGGAGCCGCGCGCTCATCTTCGGGGAACTAGATTGAAGTTTTATAAGAACCCCGGGACGTGATGGATACCTTTCAGAAAAACCGGGATCCCCGACACTCTTCGGAATTTCTGAGGGTTCCCCGTTGTTCGGGGAAAATTAATTTATTTCGAGGCGCTAAACTGAAGGCGAGAGGGATTCCTTATTTTGTGATTATTCAGTTTATTTATTTCAGGAGTCAATATACAGTGTGTCTCAGCTGAAGGAGGCCATATTTATGGCATAATTTAAATGGTATCGAACGAGGAAGAACAATTTCTTTTGTCCGGTTATTTTTTCAGTTTTTTCAAGGTCATCGTTTATTTCTTTTTTTATTCCATCTTATAGCAGCTGAAAAAATACATTTGAACATGCTTAAGTCATTAACAAGATGGAATAAAAAAAAGTTTTCCCGATAAAAAATAACGATGACCTTGGAAAAAACTACGAAAAAATAGCGGGACAAATGAAAATTGTTCTTCTCCTCTTTCGATACCATTTAAATTATGCTATAAATATTGTTTTTGATCCACTAAAAATAAAGGGGATATTTAGGTGGCCTCCTTCATCCAGAGTTGGGCATTTAATCGGTCATCCGATTGACGATTGATAATCGTTAGTCGCGATTAACGACTAAAGTAATCGTTAACCGCAATTAACGATTAATAAGTATTTAATCTTATCCGCAAATAACGGTCAATCAGTATTTTTATCGTTAACCACAATTAACGACTAAACGAGGAGATTAATTGTTAATTGCGATTAACGATTGAAGTAGAAAAGTCGTCAATCGTCGATCGAATTTTTGCCCAACACTGCCTTCATCCTGTATTGTGTAACTATTTCTGAAATTGCAGATTTTTATGCACTCGGACTGCGAATTTTCGCGTGATTCGATTTCAGGCGTCGAAAAATGTGGTGAAATGTGACGAAACGCTTGGAACCGGTTATTCGATTATTTCCCTAATTCGTTTTCTTCAATTCGTTATTTTCTCGACATGTCCTTAATTGCTGGATCCAGATTAACGCGAGATAAATCAATTCTCTTGGCTGCCTGGAGAAAATGTAATTGGATAAAAATAAAAATCGACGAGACAGTTCTCCCTGGAAAAAATTAACATTTCCAGAGATCAATATAAATCTTTTTAGGTTTAATTTGCAGTAAAGATTTCACCGAACCAATCAAGCCAATAGAATTTGTCCATAGAATTGAAAAACAATCATTCAGGAGGATTGCAGCGTCCCCGAAGATTGGCGTACGAAAGACATGCAGATTTAAAGTGCAACTCTATCGGCGCGTTCCACGGTGGTTAATCCTTCGCCGCGCCAACAATACGACGTATTGTTTTTGCAGAAAAAGGCAGCCGGGGGCCTTGGTTCTCGCCATTGTCGCCTAGCTCGGTGTCTTTTTCGTTGTCGCCCTACCACTTCCGGTTATTCTCCACGGAGCCCTCGATTATTTTCTATTCAAAACCGGCGTCGCGTCGTCCGTTCGTCGAGCGGTGTATCGTTCTCCGACTGAAACTTCCTCTCTTTTCAAACGTCTTTTCCTCTTCCTGTCTCTTTTTCCCTCTCCGTCTCACGTTCGCTATTTTCCTTACCCTCTATTATTACTATTTTCCTCTTTTTCTCAATTTTACTGTCCCTTACCCTCTATTATTCTATCTTTCCTGCTCTGTCTAGTTTTTACCGACCCTTGCCCTCTATTTTTCTATCCTTTCTTCTCTGTCACAATTTCGGTATCTTCTGTTCCGTCGCTTCCTTCTCCTCGCAGTATTTTTCACTCCGCGTATGTTCGAATTCCTCGCGATTCACGTCTGAATATTCGAGAAAACTGTGACGCGAAATTTTTTCCGTTTCCAGCTCGCAGCGTTTCCTCCGCGCTCGCCTCTCTTTTTTATTTTGCAATCGTGACCCACATCGAAAGAGAGAGAGAGGCGATAGCGAACCGAACCGCCGCGAGGATTCCACCCGCAGGGTTTCATACCCTTTCATTGTTGCGGTTCTCTGTGTCACGTTCTCCCTTTCGAAAAATAATATGATCGATTTCTCGCGTTCCTTTGTGCGATCCTGCGCCGAGTTTCCTGTCGCCCCGATGCCATTTTAGTTTCTGTATCGCTGACGAAGCTTATCCTTTGACTGCCCCGAAAAATTACGCGGTTCGTTCCCGACGGTTCTGCGAAGTTGCTTGAAATAAAACTCTCTTGGAGAACCCAGCATATTCAGTTCGATAAAACACAAAGGGTTGAAAAAGTTGTCGTATAGCGCTCTTTGCAGAAAATTGGAAAGAAAATCGGGGTTGAATTAAAAGAGTGTCTAATGAAGAAAGGTCGTTGTACACTGGTCAAACTCATGTACATTTTAATAGGCATTTCCGGTAGTGCAATTACGAAATGTTTTAAACAAAAGTTTATCAGTACTTGGTGAGGTACATGTTTGCATATTCTTAAATCTGAAAAATGCTTTTTACGGATAAAAAGTACAGGTCACCTTGACTTTTTAAAATGGCACCATATGTTGTGGACATTGCAGGATTGTTGCTGACGTCGACACGAATTCAACACTGTTTTATACTATGACCTTGAAATGACCTCAAACTCAAAAATTGTATTCAAACGTAATTTTAGTGAAAAATTATTTCTTACAAAATAATGAGTGATGTTCCAAAGTTGCACCAAATTTTTTAACCGTCAATGTTGTCTTCATTTCGCTACAACTTTATAAAAGATCATCAACATAGCAACAATTTGAAACAGAGTATCTGAAAGTAGAGGTTTTAGGCTTTCAAAAACCATTGTACAACGATATCGATACGGCAATTTTTGACGGAGTTATGATCACGTAAAGTGGGAGCAATTATTTCGGGTTCACAGAAGTCATCCCTTAATTCTTTTGAGGACATACACAGTTGAATTCGTCACGACTGTCAGCAACAATCCAACGACGTCCAAAACATATGGTGCCATCTTAAAAGGCCAAGGTGACCTGTTCTTTTTCCGTAAAAAGCATTTTTCAGATTCAAGAATATGCGAACATGTAGCACACCAATTACTGATAAACTTTTGTTGAAAAGATTTTTTAATTGCACTACAGGAAATGCCTGAAAGATGGTGACATAACTTAATGCGTAGACCCTGTATGGTAACAGGGGTTAACTTACAAAAGTGCGAAACGAAGAGGAGTGGAACCACACTCGAAATCGCATCCCGTAAACGCGCTATAATTCTTCCCGCCTCGGTGTGTGAACGCAAGGGATGATCCGGCGAGCAACCCCTCAAATACCAAGGGGTAGTTCGTTCGAACGAAGCGTTACGTGACTGCCCTTCTTGCGGGGGTGGTGATACACAACGGTGCTCGTTGCCGCGTGGCAAAACGGCCGAAAGTCGGCCGGCTGGTTTGGTGGAAAAACGGTGTCGCGCAATTATACCGTGCTGTGTGCCGCTGGCTGCCGACTTATTCGCTGAATTACCCTCATGGCAGCATCGGCAACCGTCTACACGATACACGGACACTAGTTTGCGAAGCGAAACGAGCCAGTCGCGCTCTCTCTCTCTCTTCATCCCCTTGAAACTTCCGCGCTCGTTAGGCACGCGCGCGAGCCTCCCAGCGAAGTTACGTCGTTACAACGCCGCCGAGAAAAAGCTTCCGGACAAAGACGGTTTAGGGGGTGGCAGAAACTGTGGTCTTGTTCGTTTGCCGAGGCCTTGCCGAGCACGATTGATGATCGAGACTGTTTCCTGGCTATCGATCAGCGCGGCCGGAATCGCTCCACTGCGTTGCGTTTTGACAGTGTGCATAAATCCAGATAATGAGTGGAGATGTTTATCTATATGAATTTTTATAATTTTATCTATAGGGGTCTGCAGAAACGTGCACACCGATTAAATCGATAATTCTTCTCCGTGAAATTACGTCTGTCTCAGCAGGTACAAGTTCCTTTTATTTACTCGTGATTCGTTTCCCTCGTCCCTGTCTCCTCCGTGGTTTGTTCAAGGATTTCAGACGCGGCGGCGCTTCTTTCCCGGGATCCCTGTCCGAGCGAGCTCGTCGCTCGTCGAACAGCAAAGTAGAACAAAGTGTAGAACCGAAAAAGATCTTAAGAGGATTCCGAGATCGCTGGCGGAAACTTTCTCCGTTCCCGGATAGAATGGCGTCGGGAACTTTTGCGCCCTTTCGTTCCCTACGAGGAGCAGAACCAGAGAGGAAGAGAGGATGAGGGGAGAGAGGACTGGCACGAATCCATTTTGCGTGGCGAGTACGTGTAAACAGATCAATAGGCAAAAAGCGTCGGGACAGCGTGAATTTTACCGATACGGTGTCCGGCGTACGGGGGGCGGGTTGCCTGGAACTCGAGGATGCGCAGCCATGTTGGAAAATCGAGTCTCCAAGCTTGGATTGCAGCGTTAAGCTGCGTCCCCATCGGCTTCGTTTTTGCTGCGTGGCTTTGCTGCTTTCGCGAAAGCTGCGGTACTCTTCGGGACATGCAAATTTTTTAACAGGGTTTCGGAGGAATCGAGATTTTACTAATCGATTCGAGAGCCTTCCAGATTAGTCCGACGCGTTTTAGAAAACCGGAGATCGTTAGAGTGGATTTTAGAGCTGCAGAGATTTTTCTAGTGATTTCTCCGGAGACCTTCCAGGCGATGAACAATTTTTTTAAGGGATTTCAGAGTCACAGACATTTTTTTTAACGGATTTCAGTCAAGAGTTTTTCTACTGGATTCATAGGTTTTCTTGGTCGCTTTAGATGGTCTTCCGGGTGACGGTAAAATGTTTTAACAGGTTTTGGATAGTTTCCAAATTCGAAAATTCATGATGATAGGTATATGCATACAATATATATCATCCTGGAGCAGAACTTTGACCTAGAAACCGCAAATCAAGCAGCCACAAGTGGTGCTAACGCCTAGAGGCAACCCTTCCAGCCGCATCACCGCTAATGGATCCGATTTTTTTCAAACCGCAATAGACACGACAGCTGCTGGCACTACCTCGACCCATTTATAGACAAAAGACCTAAGCTTGTGTCGCTGTGGCCTGGCTAATTCTTTTTTCCTCTTGGAACACCGGAAGTAGATTCTATTTTCCTAGAAAGCTCCTCGAACTTCTTTCTGGGGAAACAAACTTATTGTTTAAAATTACACTGGTTGGAAATGTACATTTTTCAAGCTCACTACGTTGAGAAATATATTTTAATAAGAGCAGCGAAAAAATTCACGAACTATATTTCCGTACATTATCAACTTTCAGCTTCTTCTAGACTCACTATGATTCTGCTCGCACCGCGAAAAGACTCGATTCGTTCCTATCCTCCTTTCTACGAAAGCGGGGAGGAAATCACGAAGTCACGAAACCTCGCAACGACGTCAATTTTCCTGGAAGCAGAGCGCCAAAAAATATTTCAAAAAATACTGTCTTCCAGCGTCGACCTTCTACGTCATCTAGAATCCCTATCGCCGAGTATGGCAGCACCGGGAGACTCTATTTACCCGAGCCATCCGAAATTCACCACCGAGATGGGCTAAGAAAATGCAGCTCGCCGGAGGGCAATTATCGTAACAGATTTTCCGAAAGCCCCTGAAACAGACCAATTAAAAAGGGTCCGGTTTTCCCGGGGCCGTCGTCAGCCAGACGGTAGCCGAAACTTTCCAGCCGGCATGAAACGACAATTAAAGTGACGAACTTCGCCGAGGACTGGCCGTACTTACCCCAGAACAATGCGGTTGCTTAATAATTCCGAAAGTTAGGAGATAGCCGGTTGATTCCACGGCCAAGTTCCATCTCCATAGGACAACCGGGCTAATCCTTGTCTCCGGGATGTCGAAGATTCGTTGGAACAAAGTGCGACAACGATAGGAGATAGAGAGAGCGACAGAGAGAAACGAGTTTCTCCTCGCTTGTTCTCGAAGCTAGCGAAACACCGGGGAAAAGGAAACTTTAATTCGATCGAAGAGGAAACGTGGTGCTTTGGGGATGGCGCGAGGGGGTGGGTGCTTAAGAGAGAGAGAGAGAGAGAGAGAGAGAGAGAGAAACTACGGTATTTTCCCGCAGGGCCCCAGAGAGTTAAGCGTTACATATTTACTCGGACTGGCTGTTACGACTTTCGGCACGTATCCTTGGACAGATAAATTGATTTACATTTTCGGCTATCTAGGGAACGAAACTTTGCCAGCCTCGTTTCCTCATCAGCAACTCGGGACTGGATGCTGCTCAAAGATACCGGCTTAATAAATCCAGGCTGGCCAACGCAGCTCAAAGGGAAGCTGGATATTTATTTAACCGATTATTTCCTTTGAACAGTAATTAATTTCGCAGGACATTCGCAGCGGGTTAGGTCGATCAGCCGAGTAATATAAGTTTTTTTACGATCAAGGGGGAATCGATGCCCGTGTAAGAACAGTTTCCGGAAGTCTCGCAGCGACTAGGACTATCCCTCCGTCCTCGAATCTCTAGCAAGTTCTTTGGACGCGAGAGAATAGCAAAAAGTTTGGACGGGAGATTTTATCTGGTCTCCAAAAGCGACGACGACCGAGGGAGAGAGATAGAGAAGAGTAGAAACTTCTCGGTTTCCCTGGTCCGACGACGGCACTGTTTTCGACACGTTGAAACGAAACCATCCACGGTTTTGTCCTCAAAGGGTCGCCGCAACACGACCGAAAGATTAATTACTGTTCGTATTACTGTGTTCACCTGACCGTTTCGAGCGACTCTCTCTTGAAACATATTTCGACTCCGCCCATGCGAGTATGTACCCGGAATTCAATGTACAGGTTGCATATGGGAGGAAAATCGATTAACATTCAATTTTCTTCTATCTTGCGTCATTATAACACAATATTCACCTTTATCTACGTTCCCTTAAATCTTAACACATTACCGACCGGTGATTATTGCATAATTTTGAAGAATCTATGATACATGGCCAAACACTTTTTAATGGAACCTTCAATAGCAACAGCAATTTTCTTTATGAACTAACAAATCACCCTTAATGACATCATCTAATAGTTTCATTTAAGATTGCAATATAAAAGAAAATTTCTATGCTTTCTTTTGGTACAGCACAATTATTGAAAATCCTATTAATAGGCTTCCGGTAGGTAAAGTGTTAACCCTTGTAAAACAATGCTCAAAGGATAGAAAAACAGAATACCTTAAGGGGGCTGCTCTCCCCCTTAGAGATAACAGTCGGAAGAGGAAATTAATCATCCTCATCAACATTTTCTTAAGTCCTGAAGCCACCCTAAGCATTGCAATAATAGCATGAAAACGGTGAATGGCGAACCCACCCCCACCGAAAATCTGCAGTCGTGCGCCGACGCACAGAAGAGAGGAGTGCGTTCAATTTTTCAAAGGAGCGTTTCAAGTATCGTTTATCCTCCCCTCGACGAGCAGCAAGAAGTGCGTCTGGGCGCAAGGAACCTCTAGAAATCCGGCTGATTCGCACACCTTCTCTCACCTTTGTATTTGCTGGCGGCATATATTCATCGTTCAGACAATGCTACAGCCAGTGGCGGCACTTGGCACCGAGGGGAGGGCTGGCTATCTGTAGCAATTAATCTCTCTTCCGCGCGTACACAGTCCGCGTGCCGGCATTTCAACGGAAATCAAGGGAAAATCACCCTCGAACATCCCCTTCAACCCCTTCTGACATTCCACCCCCTTCTCGCAACGCACTGCGGTCCCACACAAATAAGAATTTACCACTCGTAAATATTTAAAAGCAA
>CM052292.1:671160-694583 GCA_028455765.1 Lasioglossum oenotherae | reverse complement strand
GCTATAATTCTTAAACGGTGCAGTGAATCGAACCCAAACTTTGGTAATTGCATTAATTTAGTAAGGATTATATCTTGTCAAATTGTCAAAAATTTTGTTGCGTTTTTTCAAGGTTTAAATAGGATTTGAAGTGCAATTTTATGAATTCTCCATAAGAAGACGTGTTAAAATGTGCAAACTTTAAGTTGCTATAATTCTTAAACGGTGCAGTGAATCGAACCCAAACTTTTCTAATTGCATTAATTTACTAAGAATTATATCTTGCCAAATTTTCAAAAATTTTCTTGCGTTTTTATATACCTCCAGAACATCCTTAAGTATTGTGTCTACTGGAGAATGTAATATCGTATCCACTGGAAAATATAATATTATGTCCAGTGGATAATTGAGTATTGTGTCCACGGGAAAAAATATAATACATATTGTATCCACTGGAGAATGCAGCATTGTGTCCACTGGAAAATTGAATATCATGGCCTAAAACATTGAATATTACAGCTCGCTCGGGATCGCGTGAATGTTTCAGTAATGCATGCGTAATGGTGGAGATGGGCGGAAAAAATTGGCTGGGATGTTTGGGACGATCTATTATTCAGGGAAGACACCATCCGGCACCCAGAAAGCCACGTACGCCATTAACCGATCGATAGTTCTTGGGTTATCGCGGATCGAGGGAGGAAACAACGAGACCCAAGGCGGTTGAAGAACGAACCGGTGGCGCTTGTACACGGACCTGTTGCACGCGTCGCGACGTTTTTATCCGGAAGACCTTTTGAATAAGGGCGGAGGAAGTCCGGGGTTGCGTGGAAAACGGCCGCTATCTAAAAACCGCCACGATTTCTATGGAAATGTCGGTTCCGCAGCTAATGGACCCCGGCTGTTCCCACTTGTTTCCCCTCGCCATCTTTTTCCATTTTTCTGTTAATCCGAACGCACGGAACACTGCTCTTTAACACGGTGAGATTCTCCCAACGCGAAATTACGAATTTAAATATGTCTATAGGTAAAACAGTACTCGTTTACGAATACTTTCGCGCAGTTATTGGCAGAATTCAACGAGCTGGTCAGAAAGTTTTCGGCGAGTATTTTGGGAACTTGTAATTTCCGCGGAAACTGAAAGTCATATTCGTATTCAGCACGTCGAAACTAATAGAACTATAATAGTTACCAAAAGCTTTTGAGAAGGGACCGTGGTAAAGTTCGGCCGATTTCTATTTCGATAAGTTTCCTCGGAATCGGTGGTAATTTTCTGTGAATCGCTACTGTTCGCGAAATTATACAGAAACTATCGGGAGTGAAACTAGCTCGATAAATATTGGGTATGGGAATAAGTTTCCGCCCTTTTGACAGATGTCGTTGCACTTAAGTACCGATCGCGTATTTGATGGAACATAGTACATGTTTTCGAAAGGTGCGTGTCTAAACTTCGAAACGCAGTTAGTGGCAATTGTTTGGAGCGTGAACAGCAGTCAATTTTTCGCATGAAAAATGTCGACATTTGTTCCAAAGAAGCAGCATTTGCGGGAAGTCATGTTGCATTATTTTGTTTTAAAGAAAGGTGTTACATATTTACTATATTATATTTATTATATACATATTTACGGGACGATGCTCCATCAAATACAAGTTGTAAAGAATGGTTTCGGCGGTTTAAAACCCATGATTTCGACGTAAGAGACAAAGATTGCGATGATGTGCCAAAAAATTCGAATATACAGATTTCCCAGCATTACTTGACGGAAATCCACGTCAAACATTTAAAGAACTGTCAATTGAATTAAACGTCGATCGATCTACTGTTGGAAAACGTTTACACGTTATGGGTATGGTTTATACGCTTTTTTTCAACAAAAAAGCTCGGAAACTTATTCCCATACCCAATAAGTTCAACAATATTTCCAATCACTTCGAACATCTTTGGAACAGTGCGATGCTAGCTAAAATACGTATGAACTGGAGACAGATAGTGGAGGGGGATATACGCAAACGAGCAACTATCGACAAACAGGAAACAATAATATAAAAATAGGGAAGAGAGTGAGAGAGAGAGGGGGGGGGGAGGGGGGACTCCGGAATGGAATTTTGTTGAAACGTTTCGAGATAAATTGGGAATTGTCCAATTTTCGCGCAGACAACCGTGCACGATTGTCGAGAGTCACGGCGAATAAAATGGACCGGCGAGAAAATAGGGGGAAACAATGTTTAACGACCCGACGCGAACATATTTGATTTTTATTTGCTGTTTCACGACGTGCGGATACCTAAACGACCGGTGTTGCGGTTCCACGATCGCTGCCATGAGCGTTGTAAGCCGCACCGCGACGAGGGTCCGTTCGAAATTGCTGGATTATGCGAGTAGGTTCGTTATGAACGTTCGTCGGTTGCATGAATTTCAATATTGTCCGGAATTATTCGGCGCAACTTCCAGTTTCCACGCACCGCGGACACTACTCGTCGTGTCGAGCCGCTTTTCAATTATTTTTAGCTAAACTATTTCGATTTTCATGGATTCGATTATTGGACCGTGTTCTCCGGGAAATGTTTAATATTTAATTGTGAATTTTGTTCTATGTCGTACGAGGCGGATTTAATTCCCCACTGTTTGGAGCTGGGCTTTATATTGATTTAAATTCAGTGTATGTTCAAATTGAATTGAAATATTTTGTATGCGATGTGTGCTTTTGATACTGACACTGCAAAACTGTATCTACTTGAATTTTAAATCGTTGATATTTATATTAGAGATTTTCTTCGGACCGTATCGGGACCAATAAATAACTAAATAAATAAATCTCAGTGCTCGGAATACTCGCAGCACTGCCAGGATTATATTTTAAATTAAAAAGCTTGTACCTCTTAGGTAAAAGTTCCCGGTTCTCGTGCTGGGAAGATTTAAAAGGTCTCCAAGGGATGTCTAATTACATGGACACTCCGGTCCGTCGTGTATTAAACTTTCTAGTGAGAAGAGAGAGAGGCACGTTTGCAGAGGATGCAAATAGCAAAAGCGAGCTCGGTAGTGGTCGTGGGTCTCGATCGCGAACACAATTTACAATGTTCAAAGGAATCCTTTGACACAAAATAAATTTCTTTCACCTTACGAAACGAAATTATATGATGATGAAATGATTAGAATTAAAGAATTTTCATCTTAGCGAATTATTAACATTAAAAATATCTCTAGAATCAACTGCGGACTGAAAATAATTAAAATTGGGGAATTTATAATCAACTGATCCCAGAAAGTAACTACGAACTGAAACTAATTAAAATCGGAGGATGTTTATTGAAACGAACATCGACTGATCCCAGATATTAACTACGAACTGAGCGTAATTAAAATTAGAGAATCTCTTTATATAGGTATAGATTCTTTTGTAATAAAATTATTTTATCATAAGAAGAATATTTATGTGATAAATTTGTTATACTCTTTTTTGAAGTTTGAATGCTACTTTGTGAGAGAGGATTTTTCACTCAGCTACATATCATAATTTTCTCGCTAGTTTAATAAAGGCTATTTATAGGAGTAATAAAATAGCATCTAAAAATGTTTTTGCTCCCCAAGTGTCTAGTGCTATTCAACTGCAGCCGGTCAAGGCTATAAACTTTGAAACCAGAGATCTATATTTTAGGTTTACAACCAGACATCCACGCGATCTATTATCTTTGCTCGGGGCTGATTCTGATTCCGTGGCACAAGGCCAGCGAGGAATTATCAAAACGATCTCTATTAATTCTTATGATCTAAAAAAAAATATATTTAAAAAAACTTTTTAAAAACCACGCTTATATTAAATTACACTAAAAAGGAGAAAATAATTTTTTTACACATTAGCGACAATAAATAAAAGCGTGGAGCGCCTACGAAGATTGCGTCAATATAGTTTAGCGCTCCACGCTTTTATTTATTGTCGCTAATGTGTAAAAAAATTATTTTCTCCTCTTTAATGCAATTTAGTATAAGCGTGGTTTTTAAAAGTTTTTTTATATATTTTTTTATTTTCTACTTTTTAGTCTTTACATATCACATACAAAGTTATTCTCAAGAAAAGTTCCTTTATATTTAACTTCTGTCTTCAATTATTAATTTCATAGCTGACATCGTATAAGGAAAGCGCAATAAAATTTGCCGGACACATAAAAATACAAAGAAAATATTGCTGGGAGCCTGCCAAACTGCCCCGTACACCATAAAGGCAGACGATCAGTAGATTATTTGTAATAAAATATATTATATGGCTGGACATCGATAATTTTCGGAAGGAATCTCTCTTCAGGACCGTCCGAAAAATCAATTAATTTCGAACGCAAGATGTCAGTGTCCCCGTGTGTCCTGGGATCGTAAAAATCCTTCGTAAAAAGGTAATAAACGAAGCACGTACCTGCGAGGTGGCTCGTAACTCGACTCGATCGAGTGGTGCGCCGGTTTCGTCGTTAATCTTCGTCGAATTCGCGGTGGTGTTCTCGGGCGGCGGGTCCAAGTGTATCGTAAAGGACGCGCCGCGCATATAAAGGATGTCTTCGACCGCATCCTCGTCGTCATCCGTGTCCTTGTTTAATTCGTCGTTCTCGACCTCCTCCACCAACTCGCCGAGTTCGCTGGTCGACGGCGACGTCGAGTTCAGCTCTGAAACAGAACGGACCACTAAACAGAATTGCTCCGGCGAGCGATCTAACCAAACACGAAACTCGCCGCCTCTACTCGCCAATAAATACACACAGGCTGCCCGAAAATATCGAGTTTTCATTATATGATGAATGGACTGCGGATCTTTATGCAATTATGGCTTTTGATAATTTTCAAAAAACGCTGCGATATAAAATATGACAGAATTTAGTACGATTTTAATTTATTTCAGACCTGGCAAGACTAATACCACGGAAAATATGTTTATTTTATTCCACCTTTTTAAAATTCAACTACAAAAATTGAAAATTCCATAAACATCCGCAGTTTAATTATAAAATTCAAGATTATATATATATATAATTAAAAAGAGTCTCGACTCGTTATTTTCAGGTATTCATATTTTTCAGAGTCTTGGATTAGAGTACACTTATTTTGACTGGCTCATTACCAGACTGCGGGTCTTCATGCAAAATAAAAACATTTTGCAATGATTGTGGGCAGCGGGAATCAAGTAATGCTGCTGTTTGCATCGAGGACATTATAACATTATATTTCATAATATTATATTTCACCCAGCTAATTTCTTGATAAATGCATAAAAACCCGCAGTCTGCTCATTACTTTCTGGGCAATTTCCTAAATAATCCTTGGCGGGGAAGATGGAAAATTTCTCCGTCCCATTTATGAAATCGGAACGCACCAGCTAATTAATTATTTCGTCGTTAATGACCAGGGGCCAGTGAGACACAGTTTCCGACTGATCGGCGTTCGCGTTCATTCAAGGGGAAACGCGGATTCCGAAAAGTCCGACGGATTAAAACAGCAACGGGTCTCGAGGGCTGCTTTCATCTCTCTGCGAAATTAGTATTTCGCTTTTAACGAAAGGTCGCATCTGCCCGGCGCAAGGCTTATTAAATTTTAAGTGGCCGGGATTACAGGTTGTCCTCCCGCCAGAACAAACTCCTCGAAGACCGTTTATATTGTGCATGATAAATCGACGGAAAACCGGGCATCGTGGAACATCGCATCGTCGAGAGCTGAGGATCCGCTCTCGAGGACCCGAACGGTTCGTTGCTGCGGCAATTACCCGCTAATTCATACAATAGCACCGCCTCGTTCTCGCAGAGAGGGAAGAATCAGTCCAAGGCAATACAGGGTGAGTCACCTAACGTTATCACCTCAAGTATCTTTGTTGTCTTCACCTTCATTCTTTTTTAATGGAACCAGCCTTTTTTAAACATTTAAGTGACTACAATTACTTAAGGTCATTCAAGATCACGGACACAAGAACCTGACGAACTCCCAGTGGCAGATCAAGACAAGTGGGGGCCCTAAGCGATCAAAATTTCGGGGCCTTCCCCAGAAGAAAGTTTCAAGAAAAACTCTCATTAAGTTATACACAAAAACGAAAAGTAATCACGAATTCCATAGAGTGCGACTTAGGGGCCATACGTTATACATTTAACAGTTCGTTTTTAGATTTGTTCCATTATTATGCCAGGCGCCCCTACGTTTTGTATGGTAATAAGACGCAACACAATGAATTACCTTTTTCTTTAGCAAAAATACTTAGCAACAGAGCTGTTGCACAATTTTCCAAGCTAAACATTTTCTGCTACAAGGAAACATGCTGTTAGTAAATCAATCGCAGCGTTATCGGCTAGAGCAGGCATGTCAAACTCATTTATCACCCCAAGGGCCTCATTAAGTATTATAAATTACTTCGAGGGCCGCAATAAAAAATGCAGACTCGAAATAAAGGAGAAACACATTTTTTTAATTAACATTGCAGTTACGCGTACAAAATAACATAGTGCAAACACAACAATATTACAAAAATACATATGAAGTGTAAAAGTTGTTTTTCTTCAAGTTTACTTTATTTCCATAAAACTATTTAATTTTTTTATTTCGAAGAGAAACTTGGCAACGGTTTTCAGTATATACATTTTCAACATTCGGTTGAATTTGTTTGCTGTAATTATTATCACGCTTATTTTTTAAATTGATTGCACAAGCTAGTCTGTTAACATTGACCTTCTCTCAGTTTTATTATTTTTTAGCGTTGAAAATAAGTGTTGAAAATAGTTCAATACGGAATCACACTGCATGTCGATTAATTCCAGTTGTAAATTGTCAGCAACAGTTTCAAAGTTTTTGGTCGGGCCGCAGAGTACTTGTCGACGGGCCGCGTGTTTGACATGCCTGGGCTAGAGGATGTTTGAAAACATTCCATAGCATCGAAGGACTTTAGCATGTTCACTACCAGAGTTGGGCATTAATCGATTAAAATTTTAATCATGATTGATTGATTAATGTGTACGAATAAGAAAAGAAATCCTGGAAAAATCGACGATTGATTCAATCGATTGATGAAGTTAATCGTCAATCGTTGATTAAATGAAGAAATCGTCGAAAAATCGGCGAGTGATTCAACCGATTGATTTAATCGTCAATCGTTGATTAAAAAAAGGAATCATCGAAAAATCGGATGATTTAATCAATTGTTGAAGTTAATCGCTTCACGGTCTATCCATAAATTGTAATAAGTAGATAGAGAGAGAGAGAGAGTATGAGCCCCATTTTACCATTCAATTTTGTCCTGAAGACATCTAATGTATCTTTGAAAACAACAAAGATATTTGAGGTGATAACGTTAGGTGAGACTCACCCTGTATATTGATAGTTTTCAATTCTTTTATCCTTACAACTATCTCGCATTTCACCTACTAAATTAAATAAAATCATTTCTCATTGCCCAATGATTAACCGTTCTGGCTTTTACCATTTTAATATTAAACAGGTCATATGCAAATTCGGTATGCTGGTCGATCAATCGTGGATGTAACTAATTATGTTATGCAGACGCGTTTTGGACAACGAACCCTGTTTAGAGATTTAAGTGCTGCGGACACCCGGAGTATCGTTATTTTCGTCGTTTTCATTTAGCTTTGGAATTTTAGCTCGTTTCAAGGTTGTAAACCGGGATGCTCCGAGCGGTTGCCAGATGTCTGCAAATTTCGACATTTTATTGTTGGCGAAGTTTCGGTGTTACGGGTGGAAGGTTTATAATAGGGAAAACCGGATTCGTCGCTCAGTCGTCGGCTTGTAGAGTACGCGTATAAATTTTAATGAAGATGCCTCGATGCTTTACACGACGCGTCTGCGAGAATTGTTGTTTTCGGATGCGTTTAAAATTTTCTTCAGAATTAAAATGTCGAATGGATTTGTTGTTTGCCACGAGAAAATTGCTGAGTATATTTCAAACGTTGCCAAACGAACCCCGAAAGATGGCATTCGAATAACACGGCTAGTTCTGATTTTAAAAAATGCATTGTGATTACAAAGACCGCGGGTGCGGAGTTGGCAATCTTCGGTCAAGCTCGCCGCGGACGATAATTCTATATTTTCGCAAAAAATCTGCGCCGGAGCTGACGAACTATTAAATGGAGCTCGTTGCACAAAACATCCCGGTTTCTGTGGGAGTCGTTCTAGCGTTTCCGGACCGCGCGGGTCTTTCGAATCCATTAACAAAGTTCCGCATAATCGGCGGAAACTTGAGACGGATTTCATTTCTTCGCGCTTCACGCTACTCGCTTGCTCGGTCTCGCCCTAATTTCCCGACTCTGGAGCCGCGCAGATTTTTTGATCGAATTTCCAAGGCTCGCGTTTCGTCTGGCGTCAATTAACGAAACTCGATCCGGACTACTCCGGGATACTGGGCCCGCCGATTCAGCCACTGTACGAGCCGAAGTTCCTGGCGAAGTTCGCTGGCCGGAAGTTAGTCGTTTTGCATTTCATAACAGGATCGAGGGGCCGAGAGTAGTTGCCGAATAAATTGTTTACGGACCGGGCCCGCGTCGAAGATTGTAGGATCACACGAATAATATTTTCCTCTAAGCGAAGAACGAAAATTTTGTGGAATATTTAAAAAATGTCCTGTATGGAACATTATGGATTAGGTGGACAAATAAGTGAGGTGTTTTAATATGTATTCAATCGTGATTGCATTTCAAATTAAAATTTTCTCCCGCCGCTTTGGTGTTTTAAAATAACAATACTTTGCACCATGGCGTCTAAGAAACAGCACATTCGACAATGTATTCTTTTTGCATTTGAATCAAAGAAAAATGGGGCAATTGTTGAATGAAAATCCTTGTCAAATACAACAGAAACTTGCTGAGGAACTTGGTGTAACTCAACCAGAGTTTCGCAAAAATTGTATTTAAATAAAAATTTCGAATAAAGTGGGTTTGAAATCCACTTGGAAAAACCCCACTTTATGCGAAATTTTTATTTAAATACAATTTTTGCCCAACTCTGAACTCGACAAGTAATTTCCGTTCGTTTGAAGAAGCTTGGGAGCTTCGAAACGTAACGTGTATTCCTTTTTTTATAAATGAAAATCAAAAGTATGCTCGAAAGGCACCGAACATATTTGTACACCTAACGATTTTTAGAATCGGTTTTTCTGCGAATATTTTCCGCATTCATTTTACAGACTTTCCCGTTCCTCGTTCCGAGAGTTTCTGTTCGCCCATTGAACCCGAACATGAGCAGCCACAGAAAAATATGTGTCGAACATTTTTCATTTCTCCGGCTCCGCGCAAAGTTTGATTAAAATCCGCGCACATCAATTCGATGATGTACCTTGTCAGTGCTTTCCAATTTTTCCTCTCAACTACTAAACGTTCTCTCTATCGATCCTCGAACACTGTAACTGCTACATCGTTCGCACACAGGCCACGGTTTTTCATCCGAAATCAATCACGAGAACGTTCGGCATAACGAATCTATTCCGATCTCGACGAAATTGCGGACTCCTAAATATAAATAAACCTCTTATTAAATTTTCCACAGGATTCATACTTCGTTTAACTGATTGAGTCGATCGGTAGTCGTGAAGGAGTGATCTTGGGAATTTCTCAACTTTCGAGGATATCAGATTCAAGTTGGAAGATACTTTAGGGCAGGATCATTTAGGATTAAAAGAAAAATTCCAAGTCTCTATGGAAAATAAATAAATACTAACCGATAGATTATTGGATTTTTAGGAGTTGCTTCAAGTCGACTTTAGGATGGGTTCCCGTGGGAATTTTCAAACTCTTGAAGTCTGAAATTATTAAAGCTGAAGAAACTTTAAAGCTTTAAGGTAGAACCATAAAGTTCAAAGAAATTCTGTCAAATTAAGATCATGTCCAGAAATCGATGGATCTCCCATTGAATTCGCCGGGGCAAATTGTGATTCTTAATTCCGCGCAAACAGAAGCGCCACCGAAACGCGCGTTAAACAAGGATGTCACCACCGCGAGCAATCGGCGACAATGCAAGCAGAAGGGCATAGTAAATCTAGTGTGCAGAACCGGGCAGAGAACGCGGTAACAAAGCAACAATCGGTGGTTCTTCAATCTCCTTAATGATCTCTCGAAGAGTACACACTCGACATAATCAAGTCGATCCATTGATACGGGGAACAGTCAGTCGTGCTGCCGATCACTGTTCCGAACATTTTTCAGTCCTATTCAACGTCGGTAGTACATTCATCGAAGTCACGATTCGGAAATGTGAACAACGGGAACGAACGATCCTCGCGAGTAACGATAAAACAATTATTCCGCGCTGTAATATTAACCGACCCTTTGATCGGCAGAAGAAAAATCGCGACTCGCCATTATTTTCAAGATCCACTCATTACGAGCGATGTCACACCGAGGCCACTGTCAATACGACAATGATATCGATCCTTCTTGTTCAACGAGTCGGAAAGCTAAAAAAATTTCTCGCTCGAGTAACGCTCCGCTCGACTGGAGAAACGACGAATCTTTTGCGTGTAACTTTGCCTTTTTGTTTTGTTTGCAAATCTTGTTACGCTAGGCTTTTTCCCCGGTATTTTCTCTTCTCGTTGCAGTTTTTCGGTTACTCGTTGAAACGAATTGTTCGAGGCCGGCGCGGCGCGGCGGATAGATAGAGGCTGAAATAAATTCGCACACGGCGGAACGAACTCGGCTCGACGGAAATTGAAAAATGACAATCTGTTTTAATTAACGTGTCCGTTGCGTGTTCTCATTAAACGCCGCGCTATTACAGAACAACGTCGGTCTTCGATTTTTTCGGTCACTTCGGTGTCGATGCTGAACTTTACTTGAACCCACACATTGTACATTAAAGTCTGAATTAATGGAAAATTCAAGTTGTTTCGTAAATAATGAATAATAAATGTTGAACCCACACATTGTACATTGAAGTCTGAAATAATGAAAATTTTAAGTTGTTTCGTAAATAATGAATAATAAATGTTGAACTTTACTTGAACCCACACACTGTAAATTGTAAATCAAAGTCTGAAATACTGAGAACATGTAAAATGTTTATAAATTGTATCGTAAATAATGAATAATAAATGTGAACTTTACTTGAACCCACAAACTGTACATTGAAGTCTGAAATAATGGAAAATTTAAATTGTTGCGTAAATAATGAATAATAAATGTTGAACTTTATTTGAACCCACACATTGTAAATCAAAGTCTGAAATACTGGGAACATATAAAAAGTTTAAATTGTCTCGTAAATAATGAATAATAAATGTTGAACTTTATTTGAACCCACACATTGTAAATCAAAGTCTGAAATACTGGGTACATATAAAAAGTTTAAATCGTCTCGTAAATAATGAATAATAAATGTTGTACTTTACTTGAACCCACACACTGTAAATTGTAAATCAAAGTCTGAAATACTGAGAAAACATGTAAAATGTTTAAATTGTTGCGTAAATAATGAATAATAAATGTTAGGGGCACTCCGTTCTAGATCTGCGAATATTTCCGGTCCAAGAAATATCCACGAAGACAAAGACATCCGTGCGAAACGATGGAACGTTTATTATCCGGGTAAGAAGTAGAAAGTCGTGTCATTGATCGGACGGTGTGCCAGCAGATAGTAGCCCCGTCGAACCTCTTCCAGGTAAATCCCGGCGTACAACGTTGAACTTTCTGATCTCGAAGTGGCAGCAGCGTCGGAGTTTCAACGATAATCGTCTGACGGTCTGCAGAGAACGGGCTAGGTCCAGCTCGTAAGCCAACGTTTATTTGAACGTCTCGCTAATCCGGCCGGTGCATTTAGCCGGCCCGTGAAATTTCCATGTATATCCTGGTCCTTTCACACACGGCAAAATGAAAACGACTTGTGTGCCCTCTTCAACTTCTTTTCCCCTCTTTTTTGCTCGCCTCAATCCCACCACCACCATCATATGACTTTTCTTCGATATTCCCTATCTTCCTAGTACCTCGCTTGCCTCGTTCTCGTTCTCGTTCTCGTTATTAACACGATGACTGCCGACTCGGCGGAAAAACTGGGTGAAATCGAACCAATTTATTTTACTCTCCACGACCCTCTGTAACTTCCCGGTCGGCCGTTCGTTATTTGCAGACCACGGATTTTATGCATTTGCGACGGAAATGGTCCGGCGTAAATTTAACAGCTCAAGAATTAAAAGAATTTAGTGAAACTGGAGAATAAACCAAATTTCATGTCGTTGCCATAGCGTTAGGGAATAACAGGATATGCTGGACACACATTTTGGTTAGGAACATTAGTACAGGAAGGTGAGGTATATAAAATTATTCAATTGCTCGAATTATAGAATACAATCATGTAAACTCTTTCTCATCACACGTATACTCTAGCTAGGTTCCGTGGTATTTTACGCAAACGACCAGAAGGTGCTCTGTCCTCTCTCGCTCGACAAGGCGTCAAGGTATTATCGCCGTACTCTCCTGCCGGGGTGCTGGTGCTAACCAAGAGCGGCCGTGGTCCTTACCTCGTCCTCTCTCTCTCTCGGAATAGCAAATAGGTCGAGTCCCTCCGTGAACCCTCTATTTATATAAATTCGTTACTATCCGCGAACGTGAAATCAACAGCGGTCGTTAAGGGGGAACTATACCCTACTGAAGTAACTAGAAAGAAACTAGAATCTTACTAGATTTTTTGGTGGAAACATGGGTTTGCAGGAATCGATTTTTTGTCTTTATTTGAGCATATTTTGGGCTGGGTGAGGACTCATTCTGTAGAGGAAGGTTAACTACAGGGTGGCCATCTCATGATGTAACAAGATTATGTTTATATCTAATAATATGAGTGCCCAAAGTAGAGAAAAAGTCTAGAAAAATAACCGCAGATTTCAATGTATTCTCCTGTCTCAAAGAGACTTTTTTGACTGATATGATGAGATGGCCACCCTGTGATGAACCTTCCTCTATGAAATGAACCTTTGTGCAGCTCAAAATATGCTCGTATAAGGACAAAAAACCGATTCCCGTGATTTCATTCACATTAGCATAGATTTCCCCATGAAGACAGAGGTCCTCTCTGATGCAGAGCTAGTCTAGAGCCAATTTTAGATCAGTTCATTTAGACGAGGTGGCGCCTAATGAGGAGGACTGTCGATCAGTGCTGCGAGATTGTGCAACATTTCGCTGCTGCACTGGGATCATAGCAAAACTGACACAGACGAGGTAGATATTCTAATCGGTGGCACTAATAAGAGAGCGACCTGCCCTGTATAACGGCATTCGCGACGAGCTGAATAGAATATGGAAGTAGTAAGCAACTCCATCTCGTGTTCGTTAGGCAGTTGCGTGTTTATCAATTGTTTATCAATGTTACCAAAATTTTTTTTTGCACAGACGTTGATAACATTGATAAATAGTTCCTTTCCAGTTACAATCCGAGGGTATAGTTCCCCCTTAAGCGCGATTCGTCTTTTCGCGCGCTCCCCTTACGTTGCAACCTCACGTCGGCCGTCTACAAACTATGCTTCTAGAAGCTTTTAGAAGCTTGTCGATCTGAATTTCTTCTACAATTTTCTATACATGCTACAATGTGGATTTTTCCAATCCTGTAGTTCAGCTTACAGTATTTTGATTTCCTGTGAATTTCTGGATATCTGCCACGCCACTTAACGCGTTAATCGCCCTTTCAATGCTCCGTTTCACGGGTCGTGAATTTTCATGATTTAATTTTGAATAAGATCAAGAATTAATCTTCGAATCTGCTTGCATAAATTGTTGTTTCTAGAACACCGTCGCGGCACGGAAATCTTTCCGATTCGTCGGTCGCAGATGCAAAATAAATTTCGTATGACGTTGCGTTATCCACTTCGCGGATTTTGCCGCGATCCATTATTAGCCGCGCGGACTATTTATTATTCTAATTGGCGGGTGTCGCGAACGGTGCTGCAGGAAGCTTGGCGCGTTCCACAAAATGGATAGGCGAGCCCCGCTAATTTCGGACTCCTCCGTTGCAGTATTAATCGAAACATTTAATCTCTAATTTGTTCCAGTCTCGAAATAGATCCTTGATCTTAACTCGTGTCGGAACAACTCGAAGGGAATACTTTATCAGCTGGATAGGTACTGGTTCACTGGGCTAGTATTACGGACCTGGAATGCTAATTCTGATCGCTGCTACAAGATGATATCTGTGGTTGCAAGGAAAAACGCCGCATGTCACAATTTCCAAAAATTTGGACCAAACTCGATTCAAAATCAAAGAACTTCCGATAGAAATGAGGTAGAGCGGTGAAATTTTTTAAAAATTAAAGCTGAAACTTTGCAGGATATGGGAAAAATAGGGAGATTATGGTACGAACGTTTTTTAACGTTGAGACAATTCGTTAAACATGTAAAATTTCAAGAAAATGTGGTTTCTCCAGTAACACGTGTGGAAGAAATGTTTTTTTAACATGCTATATATCATTTCCAGTAGATTTTTTCACGCTGATTTCAAATCCGGTCTCAAAATCATTGTTTAACGATATCGATACGGCAATTTTTGGCAGAGTTATGATCACGTAAAGTGGGAGCAATTTTTTGGGTTCGCACAAGTGATCCCTTAATTCTTTTGAGGAGTGTAGATTACTTGAAACCTTTCTGTATATAACATGCTTGCAGAAATTCTCATTATAAGACTACAAATTAATATATTAGCGAGTAAAGAATGGACATTCAGAGAAATTTTGTAATATTTTTTATGGGAACAGTAACAAATTGTTGAAATAAATGCAGTAAATGGGTACCCGGTTCACAACACAAGGGTTAAAATGATAATTTGTGCAAATACATCGTTATTTATGTAAAAGAACTTCCTTCAAAAATGTATTACACATCTAGAAGCAGACACTATAAGGATCGAGAATGAGGTCTCTGTTTACGAGACGGTTTCAGCATGGCACCGTCGTGTTTTCCGTCGGAGTGTGTCAGAGTTGTCTCGACGGGAAGCGATTTTTCAGCGTTTTCTTGTGTGGTATCGATGGGACGAGTGTAGAGGCGATAAACGGGTTCGTCAACGGGCCGCGGTGTTTTATCCGCGCCGCTGATTTACTATGCCGGTGGCGTGGCGTCGCGAAATTACACGCGCCGCTTGGTTTAGTATCGGGGGTGGGCTTGACGTACGGCACGCGTCTATTTTCCCTTGGCCTCGGCTAAATTGTAAATTTCTCCCCGTAAGCGACGCGCTAAATCTAGCAGATAAGTACGCCTATCGCGGCCGACACGCCGTTTACCCCTTTGAAATACAACCTTTGAAGGGAAATGTAGTGCGGTAGTTCCGCGGCCGTCCGTTTCATAAACGTTTCAATTAAAAGTAAAGCGACGACTGGCCGACGCCGCGCCCGCGCCACCGTGGTAATTTAATACGACGCCGGCCGTCACGACGCCCGACCATTTACCCAGTCGATCCCTACAACGTGTATCGAAACTGTCGCTTGTTTTCCTACAGGAGTTCCATTTTCCAGACAATTAGATTTCGGAACGTGCGATATCAATTGATCGCGCGACGTTAATTGCCGTGTCTGGCCAGTGCTGGTTCTTTCTACTCGAAATTAATTGCGAATGTTGGCCGATGACTTCAGAAGCCAGCCTGTCGTAGTTAAGCTGCCTCTTTATTTTTATTCCTTGTGCGTCTCTGTTTTTAACTCTGTTTCTACCGACGTTCGTTTTGTTTTGTGCTTTATTTTCAGACACAATATTGTTTGTTCCAACGAAACCCCAGTGTAACGATTATTACAGTTTTATTTAATTGTTTTAATTGTTCCGTGTTTGAAGAAGAATTACACTACCGGTTTGAAAAGTTTGGAAGAACAATTTGATATTTTTCCATGCTTCTTGTCGAAGTTGCCAAAGCTGTCCCTTTAGAAGAGTGCATTCCGAGCATTGTCTTACAATGGATGTATAAAGTATACAAGAACTTTATGGACATGAGAAAATGCTGAAATCTCAGATCATTTCAAAAAACATTTCATTGATGTATTCGATTTTTACAAAAATCGGCAAGTTGATTCCAAACTTTTAGCCGGTAGTGTAGTTCGGCGTTTCTCGGGTAAACTAAGCGTGTCCAGTGGAAAATGGAGTTACGCAACCGTCGCCGAATCTGAGCTGGTCATATAGCCCGATAATAAACTAATTTCCGAAGCGACAGGTCCTTTGTGGACCCCTGTACACGTAATTTGCGCGGTAACGCCGAGAGCAGAGAGAATACGAGGGAGAGAGAAAGAGTAGAGGGCGGCTGTGCTCGGAGGCTTGTTTCATTTTCCTCCCCGGAAGATTTAATCGAACAATTCAAGAGGAGAGGCGGCGGGGGTCCGATGCTCTGACCGCATCCCCGTTGCCCGGCTACGACATACCTACGGTACGTGGCGACAGGGAAACAGGCCGACTGATATTCGCGCTCGTGTAATGGCGGCGCGACGCGCCACGCGTACAACCCTACACGCCAACCCGTCAAACTCATTTGCGGACACGCGCGTGTACTCGTTTCGCGGTGGACGACGTGGACCGCGTTACACGACCGCGAAATCCATCGAACCGATTACCACCGCCCGCAAAATGTGACAAATCTCTGGCAAAGCCACGTCCCTTCTGCTCAAGGTACAAAATTATGCGCACCTTCACACCCCCTCTTCGATAACTCTTTTCCAGGAATCCGACGGAACGATTCCTGCGAAACTCTGCGGGCTTGATTACGAATAATTTGATAATTTTGGCTCCCAAAAAATTGAGAAAATAGGAACCGTGGCAGGAATGCTTGAGAATTCGAGCGCTGGATGGTTTCCCAGAGTTTGATCGCGGAAGATATATTTTATTAAGGACTGGAACGTTTCGGAATTTTGAAATCGTCCGAGGCAACGCGTCCAACAATGTTACGTGGTCGCAATTCCGATTTTCCCGATGGGACGTCGCATTGCTACGCGCAACACGTCGGATTTGAGTGAAAAAAACGGGAGCCGTTGATACGCTGTTGCATCTGCGGATCAGTGGATTCATCCCACGCGCCCCGAGGGTGCAAAGATTAGAAGCGGTTCGTAAAACGTTTCGCGCGAACGAGTTTGGTAATCAAGTTCGATTCGCTCCGCGGCCGAATTTCTGGTCCAGGGATTGAATTAAATTTCTGCGACGATCAGACGCAACGCCGGTCATTGAAACCGCGCTACTTCACGCGGATCCGCTCGTTTAACTCCTCCGCAATGGATATTGCGAATTTTTCATCTTTTTTATCCGGCGAACAATTTTATCTTAATCGTTTAACCAATCCGAGAACCATTCAATATCTATTCCGATTTTTCTATCATTTTTGGAGATCCATGTGGCGCTATGAAACTAAAAGAGTCGTTCTCCAGTCAAATAAAGTTGAGTATTTTTATGGAATTTTTCGGAATGCGTTCGATATCAATTCCTATTTTTCTATCAATTTTGAATAATTTTCCCTTTTCAAGGGTTGGCATTCAGTTTAATATTTGTTCCGAATTTTATTTGATTCCTACAGACCGGTGCATATATATGTATAGTGTCCATAAAGGCAGTATCAAACGCCATTTTGCAATAACATCATGAATTTCCGTTTCATCTATCAAATAACCTCATCTCTCGAGAGGTCCGAATTTCATTTAGTATTTCTCTCGAGTATCCTTTGATTATTCAAAGACCGATAAATATAATTATTAGAATTTCAAAAATGCTGACGAATTTTATCATGACCTTTGCGAGCTTGAAAATTAAAAATGGCGAATTGCAATAACGTCGTTTCAACCCCGGGACGGCAAACTTTGCAATGTGTTTTTCATCGCGCATAATCGTTGAACGTAACAGTGTGAATAATTGTTGACAACGACGAGCCCGTAAATAATTTCTTGATTAGCTATAGCCGAACAGGTCCCCCTGAGATAGCAATGGTAATTACATCCTGCGGTGGTTAAATATGTATACGTTTCGCGCGTCCGTTACAGTAACGGAGACACAAAACATAACAGAATGCATGACAAATGAGCAACGAATAACCGGCGTTCTGTTCATCAACATTCACTGCGCTCGACGCGACGCGACGTCGCGAGTTTAAAACGCAATCGAGAATATTAAATAACAGTTATATTGAAAAATGAGCTGTTATTTCGCATTCCCTGTCATGTAACACCCGGTTACATGAATTCGTCGTTTAATGAGGCCTTGGGGCACGACCGAAATCGAGCATTCGGCCAAATAACATTTCAAAATTTCCATTTACCAACCAACTACAGTTTTTAAAGCCACAACAGCTTCAAAAATAAATTCTAACTGTCAACAACTATTCTCTCTCGGAACTACTCCAAATTGAAACGTTTTTAAAAACATTCAAACAATTTGGTCACTCTTTGCAAAGAGTGCTGAAAAATTGCTGTACGATTTTTTACTGTTGTTCTATGCAATTTTGGTGTACAGTCGACTTGACAAAAAAAAAATCGTACAGCAGTTTTTAAGGACTCGTTGTAAAGAGGAAGCTTCAATCTTCAAATCCACGCTGGTTGCATTCGTGAGAAAAATTTTCCAATGATTTTACAGTCGTTTCAATTTTCCCCTCCCTGCGAAAACATTTTTTTTTTAATGAGCAACGAGAAGGAGTTTCATTAAGTAAATTAATTGGGCGCTGCGAGGGTTTCGCAGCGGCGGTTGGACAGCGTTTACCTAATTTCGCGAATTTACGATTTTCGTCCGGACCGGTGACGCGATTGGCCGGTTCCGGGAGGAAAATATTCATATTCGACAGCGTCAGACGCCGACTATATTTCCCGCGAGAAATCGCCCGGACGTCGAAATTTCCCTCTCTCCTTCGAGTTTCGAAAAGGGGACGCGACGTGTTCCGGCCCTGGCTGGCGAAGCTCGAGCAATTTCACTTCCGTACTGTCGTGACGTCGACGGAGATCAGCATATGGAATGGTAATGGCGCAAACTTGCGCCGCGACTGTCGAAACGAGAGAAAAAGGAAGTGCACCCTCTGCCGCGGCGGATTTCGAATCTCAATATCTACGGGGTGGCTCGAAACTATTCGTTACATCCCCGTTTTCCCGGCAGTTGCCCCGAAAAGCGATTTTTAACGCTGCAAATTTAAATTTGAAGACAACGATTCTAATTATTAGACTGCGGATTTTATGCATTTATAACAAAAACTGGTGCATAGAATTTAAAGCAGTGGACATATTTAAAAAATTTAAAAACATCATCGTATTAGTTTCAGTTTCATTAGTTTGTAATTACTGAACACGATTACAGTAATTCTAATTGAGTCTTAACAATTACTTCATGTAATTGTTCTTTTAAACCACTAATTTTTATCTTTTAGAACATTTAACCGTTTTCTTATTGTAATTACAGTCTACTTTTGCACATGTAATTGAAGATGTAATTAAATATTCATGTAATTAATTATTGACCAACTCTGCTGCACAGTGTGATTTTTATAGCAGAATCTTTAAATAATTTTTTAGGGAGTCGGAACGAGCAAAATTGGAACACAGTGTACGGTGATGATACAGCCCGTGCCGGGAGGGGAAAGGGCCACGTTAGCACGGAAGAACGACTATATTGTTATTCGAGAGGAAGACGTTCGACGTGTGCGAAAACTTGAGCCATAAATTCGACCCGGCCGTGGAGCGGTGCATCGAAGGAACACGATAAGGACAGTCTACGAAGAAGAGGGAAGAACTGAGCTTGCAGGGAGGTGAGGATACCCAGGATCGAAGTGCCGAAAGTCACTTTGCTCGGTAAAATCCAGTGGCTGGAACGTTGAGAGTGTCGCTGGATTTCTATCGTGACCAATCGCTTGTCTATTTATACTCCGAGGAACATCACAAAAATATCATATGATTTTATCCAACAGAAGTTCGTTGGACTACAATCTTGGCCACAATCAGATATTTGAAGATCCAGAATTTTAGGATTGAACAGTAAACCTTTACCGTACAGAGCACTAAAAGCGATTAAAATGTTTTAGCATACAAAAATGACAAGGCTCTAGTTATTTAGATTTCGTGCAATTTTTGTTACAATATGTGCTTAGATAAAGAAATTTATCAAATCAATTTCCGTGTACAATTTGTCAAATCTAGCTGTGCGGCTGAATGTCCCCCGCAAGGGGAAATCTTTGTATTTGTTTGCCCATTCTTGTGTTTTGGTCAGCCGCACAGCTACATTTGACAAGCTGTAAGCAACTTCATAATTGTAAGATGAAACATATAAAACTGGTCATTTGACCGGCAGTGGTAGGATTAGTGTTAACTTAGCAAATCGGTTTAATATCGAATCCGGAAGGTGTCGTTACACTTCGTTTCACAGAACAGCAGAAGTACTTTATTCTTGCTTTCAAACATCCCCTGGAGGTTACTTTATACTTGTCCAGCAAGAATATTAAGCTTCTCGCTCTTTACCCTCTCCGCCATGTTACTTCGAGCTCCTCGCGTCGTCCATCATCTTCCCATTGAATACATTTCGTTCTCTCTCTCTCTCTCTCTCTCTTCTATCCTTTCACGTTCTGTTCACTACCACGTGCGTCCCCCTTTGGTTCCCCTTATCTCGTCTAAGCTTCTCATTCACCTCTTCCAACTTCCCGATTCCTCGAGTATCTTCCTCTCCCTCTCTCTCTCCCCCTTCGTTTTCTGTTCCTCCATCTCGCCTTATCAGTGAATAGCATAATAGAACGAGATGCGAGCGTTATTGAACTCCGCTCGATGACGAAGTAAATGTCCACTCTTTTTTCTCATGGGGACCAGACTCATGTCAATTGCAAAAAGCCTGCAGACTCGTCTGCGAGACACTAATCGCTCTAGACGATCTGAAAAGACCAACTACAGGGATGTCCTAAACCGTGAGACTTTCTGTCGATGTTCATTGTTTAAAACTCGAGCAAAATTCGAAAGAGAAAGAGAGATCAGAGGTCACATAAATGTTCAACGTAGCCAGACTTCGATTATTAATCATTATTCGTTTACGTGCCAATAAGTAAGAAGTGAAATATTTTGTGAGCAGAGCAACGCTCGAAAGGCGCAGAAAGAGTAGATTCAAGAATAGCTAAAGTTCAACGGAGACATAAAGTATCCTCCAACAGCCATTCGCCACAGAAGCCACGTCATAAATACTGTCTATCTCGACCTTTCAACAAAGTATCAAAGTTCCCAGCTGTCTATCCAGGGAAATATTCTAAAGCCCCATGATGCTTGGCAGTTTCACTTCGAGCTGGATGGAACTTAGGGTATTTGCGGTGCTTGAGAAGTGACGGAACTTGGAAAACACCAACAAAACGCTGGACTTAAAGGGGCTCGAAAGATTTTCAAAGTTAGCCCCGGCACCTTGTTCGAGCCAGTTCCATTTCTTTCCTCGCTTCTCGAATGTTTCTTGTGGAAGCCATTATGGTATCGACAACTAATCAACATACTTTCAAAATGCTTCAGAATGCTTTGTCTAATGATGATGATTCTAGTCTACGACCTCAGAATTTTGCAAAATCGATCGTAGTTGGTATAAAATTGAAATTCTATTTCTCAGAAAACGTTCTGCATAAAAATTAGGGTTGTGCGAGTATATTCGAGAATTCCCGGATTTTTCGGGATTCCCGGGGAATTCGGGTTTCCCGTGAATTTTTTCGGGGTTTCTGATACTGTACGGAATACGTTCCGTTCTCCCGTCCCGGTCTCGCACACCTCTAAAGATAAACATTGTTTACACATCTGGAAGTAAGAATTAGTTTGTGTAAATTCTAGAGGTGTGCGAGACCGAGACGGGACGGTAATTTCGGGACGGTAGTACGGGACGTATTCCGTACAGTATCAGAAATCCCGAAAAAATTCACGGGAACCCCGAATAGCCCCGGGAATCCCGAATATTCTCGCACACCTCTAATAAAAATCCACTGATAGCAGCCTGACTATAAAATTGAAATGCACACTAGGAAGAACAATTGATCTATTTTACGATGTTCATAAACGAGCCGCGTTAACGGCAAGTGATCAAATAATTATGTTCGAACGATAGAGATCGTTCGGGAAAGGTTTCTTGCGCGGAGGCTCTCGATTCGGGCGTTAAAAAACGCGAGAGCTGAACGAGCGACAGAACTTGCCGGTGAACCTAATGTGTACTCTAAAAATTTGCTGTTCGTTTTTCACCGTCGCTTTGTATGTACGGGCTTGAATAGCATATCCATCACGGCGGTGCGTATGCATCCCGTATGGATGATGATACACGGTTACTTCAATAGGGGAACGGCTTGCGCGGCGCGATGCACAAGCGAAATGCAGTCGAAGCGGTAAAGGGGCAATCGTTGTATAACCCGTGGAATGGTGTGCATTTCCCACTGAAACGATCCCCTGTCGAAGAGTGACGCGTCTGCCCTTTCTCAAGACAGCTTCGAATGGCTTTGCGATGGTTCGACTGCCATAATTCATCCGTCTTTCCGTCTTACGTCGCCGAGTACCTCGATTTGCCCCTGTGATTGCGAAATCAGTTGCTAATTCTATGAATTAGTGCCTTTTTCAGACATTCAGTTCTATTTTCCAATTTATAAAAATGACATCGTAGAATTTATATAGATTTCCAGTGATCACAAAAATGTATGCAATCATTTGCAGTGTAATTTCAATAATTGTTCATTATGGGTTATCTGTGGGAGTATTTTCTATGATCGCTAATTTAATTCACTAATGTTCCTTTTTTGCATGATTAACGGCAATCCATTGTTCTAATTCCTCGATCCCTAAAGGACCGTGTTCGGAACGGTTCGTTTGATGTCTGACATCGGTCGGATCGCGAGCAACCAGGCCAACCATATTATTTATAGGTTAATTGGTAGGAAGGGTTGGTTAATATTCGAATGGTCGAGGCGAACGGTGGAGGGGAAACTCGATAAATTCTCATCCGGTTGACAGACGATTGCGACAGTCAATTAAGGTGGTTTCAATGTGATCGGACTCTCCTTCCCGAGCTATTTTGGATTTCAATAACTCCGCGTTATTGAAGTTCCGAAGAAGTTCCCGGCTGGTTCGACAAGATTGAATTTAGGGCGTACCTCTAGCCGAAGATGACGCGGGGAACCACAACAAGAGGGTTCAAAGACGATTGAACGTCCACGAGTCGTGGCCGAGGACGCGACTGTTCGATGGATCGATCTTGCACACTTCAAAATCCGTGCAGATCTTCCATCTTGATTAATCCAGTGTCCAATGTTTTAATCTGTATGTTTTCAATGTGCTTTTATTTTACGGTTTCAGTGATTAGAAGCTTTTTCGTAGTTCGTAATTTCCTATAAAAGGAGTTTATAGATACAGGGTGGGGCGTCACATTTTGCCACCTCAAATATCTTTGTTGTTTTTAAAGACACGTCAAATGTCTGAAGGACAAAGTCGAATGGTAAAATGGGGCTTATAATATATATAATATATATATTATAATAACAACAAAGATATTTGAGGTGGCAAAATGTGGCGCCCCACCCTGTA
>CM052292.1:630057-671060 GCA_028455765.1 Lasioglossum oenotherae | reverse complement strand
TATCTTTGTTGTTTTTAAAGACACGTCAAATGTCTGAAGGACAAAGTCGAATGGTAAAATGGGGCTTATAATATATATAATATATATATTATAATAACAACAAAGATATTTGAGGTGGCAAAATGTGGCGCCCCACCCTGTATAGTCTGCCTACATGTTCTCCAATAAGTGTACATTAACAAAACCAAAATAGAATTTCGTCTTGGTTTAAAGAAAATTAATAACATATACAGGGTGCGGCACAAATTAGTCCCCAAAATTTTTCAGCCCCTTCGGATGGTCGGACAGAAAAGTGTTTCTTACCAAAGTTAATCAGTATTTAATCGACAAGAAATTGACATTTTTTAAATTAAAAAAAAATCGATTTTCAACAAAAAATCAAAACAAAAGATATATTTCAAATTTTTATTAAGGACCCAAATCAAATAGTTTTTAAAAGTGCCTTTTTTATTTTTGCATGCAACCTTGTGAATTGTAATTTTTAGAAAATATTTTTTGCACATCATTCAGTAAACCAATGCTTCTAATTGCTTACAAAACATCAGATCATTTGGTACAACTATAAAAAAGTTATTCTGTTTTAAAGTGTGTACGGAGACTTATTTTACTGAGTCTGTCCTGAATCTTTATCGCGAGTCTGACACGATATTGTAGGGCAAGGGATTAAAATCACACAGATCCAGTTTTGTTAAAATAATTAACTAATGGTGTTCCAGCGTCTTTTGGAAATTTTAACAATTGGAAAGGGGTCCTTTCGTGGTAGTTGCAGCCAAAGTGATTTGACAGTATTTCGATGCTCGACGATTTCGAAGCGACAGACGCTTCTTATTGCTTTACGCGGTTATCGGCGCAGCGCGACGCAAGCGACGCGCCATCAATTTCGGCTTTACGCTCGTTCACTTGGCACGCGTGACTCTCGACAGCCCCTAATTAGCTCGTGATTTGATTATTTCGGTGCGTAGACAACGTTCATGATGTAGGAATGATGGAAACTCCGGCTGTGTACGTTTTATTGGCAGAAATTGATCGATTCCCTGCGACGACGCTACGGGTCCGATGAATAATGGGGATCGAATTGATGTTATTGAATGATTGTAGCTCCTGCGTTCTCCGAATGGCAATAAAAACTGTTGCGTGGCGTCCGTTTGTTAGTCTTTTAATTTTCTCAATGTATGCTTCCTTCGATAATATATTGTTCTTGATTTCGTCGGATCGATACTTTGGAAAATCTGATACCGTAAGGCAGCGGTTTCCAACCGGTGAGGCGCGGGCTATTGCCAGGGGAAGCGGCAAGATTTTTAATAAAAAATTAATGTTCATACCATAATATCCACAAATAAATAAACTTCATATCGTAACGTAACAATACAAATTCAGCGAAGTAATTAGTAATTTAATATAAAAATAAATGTTCATGTTCCTATTGTAATAGCAAAACCTTGTTATTATTCAGTTAATTGTAGTTTTCAATATTTTAAAACGTGTCTATATTATTATATCAATTAGAGGATAGGGAGACGCGCGGAAGAAAATTTTTTTTTTAGGGAGGCATAGTAGCATAAAGGTTGGAAACACGTACTGTGACAAACCAGTCGATTTTCCTTTACACTGAATAATTCATAATACTCGGGGAAAAATATATAAAAATCCATATGTTTGAATTCGATTTCTCGAAGTAACACAAACACCGGGTCCTTTATGTTGAGTTCGGTGAAACCGGAAAGTAGGAGGTAAAGGAACGAGAAAAAGAAAATTTGACTCTCCGTCGGGCTCCTACGTCGAATTCGTATTTCTGGAGGTCCCTGGATCGCGGTGGGACTCGTGTATGTAGTATGAAAAAGAAGCACGGCACGGGCACAGAGAATCGTTGTGTAGATAGTATCGTGGGAATTGGCTTTCTTGACGGGCCGTTCCGCCGTTCCATTTCTTCAATGCAATTCAAGTATCGAAAGAAACACGCGGAAATGAACACTCCCGGAGGTTCCTCTTGGGTTCAATCTTCTATTACCCGCGGAAGCGGCCGCATCCGGTTGGATTCCGTTGTTCGATTAACGTTAAAGTCTATTTATAGCTTGGTGCCGCCTTCGACCGACCACTTAAACAACTTATACCAACGAGAAAGGTATTCGAAACGATTTTACTGGAAAACACCAGATCGTAATTAACCCCTGTATAATTCCCAGTCACGCGTTAAATTATATTAAAGTTACCGAATAAAACTGACCCGAATGTTTCAAGCCCTCCGAGCCCGATCGACCGGAAACGGCACAATAAAACCTGTTTTCAGTGGTCGATTACTTAATTGAATATACATATAACATTTCGCTCGGATTCGATATCTCTATTAAATCGTGAATTATAGAGGTTCAAAAACATCCCCTTAATCCCCAGAGAGAAAGAGAGAGAGCAGGCGAACATCCCGACGGCGTCGTTCTCACCGGCAACATGCGTTTAATCAGTCTACGGCTCGATTTTCTACGGTTTATTCAATCCATGTCGAGCAACAAACGCCGCCGGCGATAAGTTTCATCCTGCGAACACGGGACGAACATTATTCCCGCCTTTGACACTCGATTATTCGAGAACCCCTTTCGATACGGTGCCTCCCTCCGTTTCGTCGCGTGTTTCACATGTTGCACCCCCTTATTCCATCATCTCCCCGTGACCTTCGGGGCTCGAACTCAATTAGCCGGTGATTAATCCGAGAATTTATCGAACCACCCTCGCAACCGTACGACTTTTTTAATAATTAGACTGCGGACGTTCGTGCAAGGTCAAAATTGTCTGAATTAATTATAAGAGAAGGGAGAGAAGCGATTCAATCATTTTAATACATAAAATCTAAAAATTCACGTCAATATCACGAGTTTCGGGGAAATCAGTATCGCAAATTCGCGCGTCGAATTTACATTAAATCGCGTATTGATTCGTGCCCAGTACGTCGCCGATGTTTACACTAACCTCGAACAGTTTATTCGAGGCGAACAAGCGACGCGTGTGCGCGCATATCGAGAATCGGTCCTGAAAGATTAAAGCAACGTTTAGTTAAACTTTCAGGCGTGTTTGTCGCGAATATCGAGGAACGTCGCCCGGTCTAAATAGAACCATATACATCCGTGTTCCATCGATCGAGAGCAATTAGATCCAAGGGTCAAGCGATAAATATTTGTCGCTACACGAGTGCCAGTGTTTCGACTGGCAGCTGACAGGTTTAGCATTAATCACCTGGGCGACATTTGCATAGCCCCGTTGCACTGCAAGGTGCGTTCGTTTCTCTTCTTTTTCCACGGCGCTCTTGTATCGTCACGAGATAGCAAACTCCATTTCAGTACGGTAAACGAGGTTTTACGATGTTTTACGATGTTTCGAGTGTACTCGCACTTAATTCTTCCCTGAAATATTCCTCCGATCGACGCCTTTGTGCAAATCGTTAATTGCTCGTTCAGATTTTTATGGACTCGACTAATGAAACTGGAACAATCGTTGCTTTCTTCCTTTGGCGGTACTTCTTGCATTGGCACTCTGAATGCGAATTTATGTGGGAAAAATTTTCATCAACATTGTTTTTCCTCGCTAAAACTGCAGAGAACAGGGAAAAATCGAAACATCTAAAAGTTACATATGCAATAAATATATGTAGCTGCCCGTATTTCGAATAAAACGTGAAATTCCCGCATCTGCGGCAAATGTAAATGTTTCAATTCCGATACTGTCGGCTCGCTAAAACTCTATTTTATTCGGAATATAATGTTTTCATTGAAACAGCGAATTTCTGTCAAATTTCCTTTGACGTACGCACGACCTAAAAATTTCAACTTCCCACATATGATATTTGATCCTGCAGACGATATTATACATCAGAGAAAAATCTGTCGGAGAGAATGTTCAGAATTCGATGGTTTCTTGAAGATTTCCCGCAGGTCGACGAATTTCCCTTGTCATTTTCGGATGGCATTAACTGATCGAGGATGGTCGTCTTAATCATCGTTCGAGGGATTTTTTGTATAACTGCTCGGGCGATTTGTCTGGAGCGAGGGCTGCGCGGAACAACTGCAAATGAGAAATGCCGTCGACGTTCCTTTTTAATAATGAAATTACGAGCAGCCGTGGAATTCGTCCCACTATGGGCATCATTTCTAAATCGACCCGGCAATTGCATTCCAATCGAAATTGCCAGAGCGTCGGGCATAGTCGATCGATGGCTGGGATCGTTTCTGAGGAGTCTCGAAAATTTTTGAATATAATCACCGAAGGCCTGACATCTTCCGGTATATTAATTGTCCTTGTCGCATCGTTTGCTGGCTTCCACGGAATCCTTATACAAAAGCTACAGGGTCGACTTTTATTTCATTTTTTAATGTCGACATCTTCGATTATTGTATTGGGTATGGGAATAAGTTTCCGCCCTTTTGACAGATGTCGTTGTACTTAAGTATATTAATGAGAAGGCGAATCCCGCACCATTGCAATCCTGGAAAAGAGTCTGCCGTCTAAATGATTTTTTGAAAATTTTACCAGCATACGCAAACTCTTTGGCAATTCATCACGGACTTTATACAATTTTGGTATTGGCAGTCGTGTCGAACAGTTGCTTCTCGTTGGATTAACACCTCGCGAACGAGAAGTAAGTGGCAGTGAAGGGGGAAACTAGGCAAAAATGAATCCGCGACAGCTGCTAATGAGAGCACATTGTCTCGATGGGTCACAGTCGAAACGCGCGTGCTACAATGCACCGTGAATATGCACTTGGCCCGGCCGTGTGCCACTTGGTCTCTCGGCAGGACCGTATGTTCCTCTATTTACAAGTCCCGCTGGACCTCTGCGATGTTATTAGCGAATGCTTGGCAGACGCGGTCGTGTTTCTAACAACATTATGCTAGATTCATCTGCGACGCTGAGGAGGCTTCAGAGTTTCAATTGTTAACCCCTCATTTATTTTTGGGAATTTTACTAATGAAGCAGCCGCCAAATGTCCAAATTATTAGCAGACACTGATCAACGGACTGCGAATCTTTATGAAAACTTGATAAAAATTCCTGAAAAATAACAAGTATAATTTTGAAAAACAGAAATTACAGTATTGAGAATGTTTCAGGACCCACGCAGGAAAATACTCGGTTTAATTCAACAGAGTGGCCAGAATGCTTTGACGTTGGCCTACTCCAGCAGACCGGAGGACGGTTTTAGGACTCTGGCTCTGGTGAAACGAATCATAGGAAGGTTCGGGGGGCCACGAGCAAAACCAAACTTTGATGGGAGGTACTTCGCGCGTAAACGGTGTCGTGCTTGCCGTGGACCATTTTGCACACGGCTGAGAGACCACAACGAGAGACGCGTAGCTCCACGTCCGCCTCGATGCACTTCCGGTCCCCTGGCAACTTATCGGAAGTAGTTAGACCTCGAACGTTATCGCAATCTTTGGTCGCGACGTCGCATTCGCGTTCGATTCCCCGTGAAGTTCGCTGACCGGAATTCTATGCTATCTCTCGACGAATTTATGGGGCTTTTTAGAGCAATCAAGACTTTTTGTCGTGACAGAAACGAATTCTTCTAAAACATTCCACTTTCCCCAGACTCCGATGCAACTCGAAGAGCGCGCGGAAAAAAGATATTTCCTTCGAATAAAATGTTTCCTCTCCCAACACGGTATCAAACATTGATGACCCTAATCATTGGAACAGCCACTCCGGCACTGGGCCATCAAACTAAATCGTCCTTTCCTGTTGGAACTCGCGGACTGCGAGTTTCCGCGCGCCATTAACTAAACATAAAACCGTTTTCCCCGGGCATGGAAACTTTATGTCGGCGATCGGAAACTGCTTAAAGCGATTTCCACGAGGAGGAAGCAGCCCATTCGATCGAGGGGCGAGTCGATTTTGACGGGATCGACGGGGCGGCCTGGCCAAGATTGAATCTCAGGCATCCGCTGCGCCGGTAGCGGGCCGGGGAAAAGTGAAAGAGAGAGAGAGAGAGAGAGAAAAAAAGAAGGAAAGAAAGAAAAAGAAAAGCGGAACAGGGAAGGAAAGTGTCTCGGCGGCGGCTGGGCTGGCTCGGTTCGAAATTGAACGTCGGATTGCGCGTTTATCGCGCTCGAACGGACCCCAAGGTCCGTTTTTACCCTCCTCGGTTATGCGAACGGAACAGACGCGGAGGCATCTCTCGCGTAAAAACCGGACAGAGAACAAATTTACAGGACTACGTTCCTCGCGCAGCTGCCTCTCGCTCTCGGACTTATCTAAAACGTGTTACGGACGGTTCGATCGTGTCCCCGACAAGAACTTCATCCTCTGAGAGGACTCTCTTCGCTGCCACCCGCTGCGGGGATGTCATTCTGATACCTGGCCGGGTAAGACTTTAGAAACCCCCTCCCCCCTTCCTTTTGACATCTGACATACGTCATTCTATTTGTTTTGACATACCGAACAGAAAATGTATGTGTCATTTTTGGCTGATATGAATAGTTTTCGAGATATTCGCAAAAAACTATAGCTAATACAGTATTGAATTTTTCGTATTCCTGCACGCTCCGCGGCAACGTAAGCCTGTCCCGACGCGGCGTTTGTTTATTTTTTGAGAGGGAACAGAGTCTCACTCTGGTCATACATATACAGTGTGAGCTTTCAATTTTGAAATACTACTCCTACATTTTCGTATGAGTGGTCGGGCCGGCCCACCACCTAACCCTAACTAATTCTGATACCCTGTATATGTATGATTGGAAGACTGCTCCTACATTTTCGTGCATAGCGATCTATCGATGCTTCATCGCAACGGGTGTGTGTGTGTGTGCGAGCGTGTGTACCAGCGTGTGTGCATGCATGTGTGTGCGTGATGAGAAAAGCGACGAGCAAAACTAAAATTAAAAACGCTAAGAATGACGATCGAAACGGAAACGGAAAATGCTAAGAAACGACGATCGAAAAAGTCGAAAAACGCAAAAGGAAATTGAACGAGAGACGAGGCCGAAACGGCAGTCTTTGACGAGTCGTCGACGGACGCGTAGCGTAATTTACTAATAAACTCGTTTTAGTGTATGAATAATAGTGTCATATTAGTGTATAAGTAGTGTGTTTGTCTATAATTTAAAAAATGGCCAAGTGGAATCGCCGTCGTATAACCTTAGAAATCAAGGATGGTGAAGATGCTATCCGTTGGTCGCAGGAGCCACTACTCAGTTGATTTTATATTGTTTAATCTGAGAACCTTCTTCCCAGAAACATAGGGAGGGTGTGTGTGGATCAGGTGGTGGGAGCGGAGAGCCTCGCGTACGAAAATCCAGGAGTAGTCCATCAAAATTGAAAGCTCACCCTGTATATGTATGACCAGAGTGAGACCTTGTTTTCTCTCTCATCTCCGCAGCGTGTTTTGAAGCAAAAAGTAAACAAACGCCGCGCTGGGCAGGCTTATGTTGCCGCGGAGCGTGCAGGAATACGAAAAATTCAATACTCTATTAGCTATAGTTTTTTGCGAATATCTCGAAAACTATTCATTTCAGCCAAAAATGACACATACATTTTTTGTTCGGCATGTCAAAACGATTATAATGAGGTATGTCACATGTCGAAAGGAAGGGGGGGGGTTTCTAAAGTTCAGCCCAATTATTATATGAAACACGATTTGCTTAAATAAAGAATATATGAAGGGAGGTGGAGGGATTTGAACCAAAGGTTTCTTAGTGAAAAATTGCACGTTTTCTCTCTCATCTCCGCAGCGCGTTTTGAAGCAAAAAGTAAACAAACGCCGAGCTGGGCAGGCTTACGTTGCCGCGGAGCGTGCAGGAATACGAAAAATTCAATACTGTATTAGCTATAGTTTTTTGCGAATATCTCGAAAACTATTCATTTCAGCCAAAAATGACACATACATTTTTTGTTCGGCATGTCAAAACGATTATAATGACGTATGTCACATGTCGAAAGGAAGGGGGGGGGGTTTAAAGTTCAGCCCCTGTCCGAAACATTTTATTGTTTTTCAAGTGAAAACTTCTCTAGGCGCAACGCGTACACAATTGCTGGGCACATGAACGAGTCTGATCCGTCACGCTCCGAGGTGAAACGCCTTTGTTGTATGTCTGAGATGTGCTAATTGCTGGGATAGTAATAAACTGAAGAATGTTTTCGCGAAGGCTTTGTTCAGGTATGGACACGCTCGGGTACAGCAAAAATTGATTGAACAGTTCGGATTTATTTTAAGCGACAAGCGTCGTTTGTCCGTGGTTCTAAATTTGTTGTTACTCTCTGTGAAAGGATCAACTTGCCCGCGAAGCATGAGCGGATCGTTTTAATAGTCCCGGGGAAGCGGGAAGTAACAAATCGGCTGGAAAATAGTGAAATTATAACTAAAATGCCGTCCGATTATAGAATTAAGAAATCGATAGCTCGTCGCGCGGAAAAGGAATACTGCGAGGCTTTCAACGACCGTGGGTATAACGTAAAACTTCGCAGCACCAGAATAGTATATTTTTAAATTGTACAATATGAAATGCCGGATTTCAAATCATTCGCAATTTGATCTGCACTGAAACAATTTTTTATCGACTGCTAAGAAGCATCTCTAGAACCGATAAAGATTTGTGCCAAAGTCACGCACAACTTCTTAGCGTTCATTTAAAAAACTATTTCAACGATGAAATTGAAAATAGAATATAATGTACAAGAATATGGTATAATATAGTTCTTGTAACTGTTAGGAAATCCGACATTTCACATTGCGCGACCAGACAGCTCCAACGAATTAACAAAACTGAGGAACATCATTCAAAAAAATCCATAAAACTGACACAACCACTACTGAAAGAAAAGAATTCTCTGATTACCTAGAAAATGACCTACAAAATCGTCTCTAAACTACGTTAATCGATTCACTGACGATTACACGCAACCAAAGCAAAGCACCAGAGAAAATCAACCGAAACGAAATGAAATCGCTGATTCGACGGAAAAATAGTGAAGTAGGAATAAGTAGATGTGTATGATACTTTACACTGTGCAACTAATCACCCTCTAAGCCGATTGCCGCATGAATGAGAAAAGTCCATCGATCAATAACCACCCTCTGAATCGCATGCACCATGAGAAACATCCTCCTTTGAACTTTCCCGGAGCCACGGTACCCGAAAGGTGAAAGATCGATCGCGAATTCGCGAACGACGCGTCGGAAGAGGGACCGGGATCGTATTTTCCATTCCCGAGTTACTCTTTTCCTTCGAGGGGCAAATGGGGGAATGCTGGCTCGTCGTAATGCCCCCATAGAATTTCATAAAGCCCACCATATTAGCTTCGCTGGCGAGAATATTTTCAAATGCGACCGACCGAACATTCCCTGCGAACTGTTGTCTCGTTTTCGCAGGCAGATCGCTACAATCATACCACCAACATTTATATATTTTTTATAATTATACTGACACGATATAAATGTAAATGAAAGTGAACTGAAAAATGTTGCTTTTTCGAAGGGCGTATTGTAAAATTCTGTGGAAAAATTGTTATTTCGACGAGCCAGCGACCTCTAAAATTGCTCCAGGAAGGGAAACAGCGTCTTCTTTTGCAGTTAGCGAAACAATTCCGTGAAACGCGTCGAACAAACAAATTGGACAAGGGAATGTGCAGGAACGCGGCCAGAGAATTGCAAAGGAGGACAAGTTTACTGGACGAAAGTCTACTCACCGGCGCAACTGTATCCATTTTTATGAAGAATATAGCCGTCCCGACAGTCGCACTCGTACATCCCGTCGTGAAGTTCGTAGCAGAGCTGCTCGCACGGCGACCCGTGCCCGCATCGTCCTGAAATGCAAACAATTCCCAGCAAGTGAGAGACTTGTAGACGGTCACCAACGTGGCGGGGAACCAAGGGAAACTAGGATCAAAGTTAGATCTGGGGATCAAGGCACCAATATGTACTCGGCCCGAGTCAATTTCAATAGACCAACCGGACTTTGCCTTTCTCCATCTCAATTAACACTTTCTGATCACGACCTGGGACATAGCACACCATTTTTTCACCTAGATCCCATGTTCTATAAAACACCTGTTTTCCCCGACGACAGTACCAATTGACATGGCCGTGAAAACATTAAAAAATTTTTTTCGTGAATGAATTGTTCGCAAAAATCGATTTCTTGCAAAATCCTCAGGTCGTAGACAAATTTTGAGACCAGATTTGAAATCAGCGTGAAAAAATCTACGGGAAATGATATATATGTACTGGAGAAACCACATTTTCTTGAAATTCTACATGTTTAACGAATTTTCTCAACGTTAGAAAACGTTACGTCTGCACAAAATTTTTGAGTTTGAGGTTATTTCAAGGTGATAGTGTAATACACTGTTGTATTCGTCTCGACGTCAGCAACAATCCTATGGCGTCCAAAACATGTGGTGCCATTTACAAAAGTCAAGGTGAGCTGCACTTTTTTAAGTAAAAAGCATTTTTTCAGATTTAAGAATATGCGAACATGTAGCTCGCCAAGTACTACTGACAAACTTTTGTCTAAAACATTTTTTAATTTCACTACCGGAAATGCGTAAAAAGTGGTGGCATAACTTAACGGGTACACCCTGTATAAGACCGTTTTACTTTGCCGAACGAAGTCTTCATTTTTGTTGCATAAAGCAACTAAAAAACGGAATGGTACATTTTTTAATGTCGTTCGAGGGTGGGTAAGCCTTTAAGACGGTCACTATCGACTGCCGGAGGCAATCGTGGCTCGGACGGATGGTAAGAGGATATAGAGCATGCCGTTACGAGGACCAGGAAATTGTAATCCTGCAGGAAGTTCGCGGTTAGGCGTGAATTATTCCGGGGCGGTCGCTTTGTCGATCGGGGGCGTCGCGACGCCCGTTCGCGTCTCCAGAAATCTACCTCTCTCTCTCTCTCTCTCTTGCTCTTTCGGAAAGAAGCGACGCTGAGCCAGCGTTTCAGCTGCCGTGGAATAATTCAAAGATAAATGAACCGCTTCTCTACTGCGGTGTTCCCGAAGATACGGTTAAAAACAGTAGAGCCTTACTATTCCGAGAAATTATCACCGTTTAACCGCTGACGTAATGAACGTCAGACCGCCAGACTGGATGCAATTATTAACTCCGCCGGATTTAATTATAGGCGCCTCTGTGAATCGGGAATTATATTTAGATTAGTTTATTTTCACCACAGGAATGGGTACTGTTAGCAACTTCCAGCCTGCCAGCCCCGCCCCGGTTAGGTTGTTCGAACGAAATGCCTCGGTAATATCGTAATTAGTAAATAATGGCCACTCGTTTGTCTTCATGATGAATGCTCGGTTCGTTTGTTTCCTCCGACTATCCGGGGTCCTGCTAATTTTCTGGCCAGCCTTTGCGGTTTCCCCCTGTTTTCGCAATTCCTTCATTTCTCAACTAACTTCGAATACCTCCAACTCAGGCGAAAGAATATTTTAGTCAGCGAACTGAATATGCTCCTCATAGTTGCTATCATCATTTTAATGTAACCCTTACGTGAAAAATTTTAATCGAAACAGAAAGTAGCGTATCTATTACAGGGGAACTCTATTGTCTATCAATTCCCGATTTCCATTCGGACAAAACAATAGTCAATCTTATAATTTTCCTCTGGCCCGAGGAGTTATACGTCCTACAAAGACCGAACGGAAATCCAATCTCCCGATCGAAACAATAAAGCATTTTCGCCGGCAATTCTCAAAGACACTCGACGCAATACGTTGCGATCGATTGATCGCAAGCACATTTCTCTGTTTCTCGTTAACCAGTGCACCGAATCCTACGAGGAGAATCATGCTCGATAAGCTCGGAGATTACACCGATTGCAGAAATGAAATTACTTTCACCCTTTATCCTCTAACGTCGTGGAACTCGTTGTCAAGATTTCGCGTAAAATTGGCTACATGCGATCACTATGAGTGCTATTTATCGTCAGGAAATCCGCTCTTTCCTTCCCCTGTCCGATCGTCCGCAACACCTCCAGCAATAAATAATGATAAACCTTGGTCGAAGGCCCAGACGAACGAACGTATCCACCGCCGACTGACAGCGTTATTTATGGGCGGGCCGCGGGCCGCCGACCGCGGAAATAATTTATTTAAACGATTCCCGGCCGCGATCGGTTGCTAAAGAACGGGCAGGTGTCGATCGACAGAACGGCCCTGCTTCCGCCCCGGCTCGCTCTTAATTAAAACTCGCCGCCTGACGACCGCCGGGTTTCATTAAGCACCCCGGGCTGTCGTAACTCGCGGTTTCCGAGCCGCTCGCGGTGACAGTCGCGATAAATTGTTCGGATCGGCGAAGATCTGTCGGCTATACCGGCTATGTCCGACTCGCTAGAAAGACATCCGCGCAATTGCAGAAATTAGATTCTATTTCGCCACCATCGGAATTCTCCAAGTCTTCTGGAAATCCCAATTTATTCAAAGGGAAACCGATTTAACCCCTTGCAGCATTTTAACCAGTCTGACTCGTGATGAAGATTTCTTTTAATCACTGTAACTGTAAAGAAAATGTTACGGCAAGGTGTTAACACATTACCGAACGGCGATTATTGCATAACTTTGAAATATCTATGGTACATGGCTAAACACTTTTTAATGGAACCTCCAGTAGCAACAGCAATTTCCATTCTGAACTAACAAGTTACCCTCAATAACGTTGTTCGGTCTCAAGCAGACCGAACGTGAGACTGACTATATTATGTATATCTTGCATACTCGTTTATATTTGTATAATCTGAGTTTATTCTGTCTATCAACAGTTTGTAACAAAGATTATAGACTCACTTCGTATCTTGTCCTAACAAATCGTAACATGTTGTAGCAATACTGCCGAAAAAAAACCACTAAATACAGTTGAAATTATAGCATGTTTGGTCTTTTTTTAGTCAGCAAAGTGCCACGAACATATTGATGAAAGTTTCACAAAAAAAATAAGTAATGATAAAAAAGATTAAATATTGGTGTTACATTGTGTGTGTCCCACTAACGCTGACGCGACACCAGTTATTTTCCCTAGCCGCTCCTACAGGCGGAAGAGTGGGGGAAGCAAAGCTGGGCGAGGGGCGGAAGGGTAAGGAGCCTGGCGGGACTGGCAGATGGCAACCCTGGTAGGAACGGCGCGGCATCCCGAAAATGTTCGGGCTTCCCGGGAGTTTTCGGGTTTCTCGAAAATATTTGGGTTTCTCGTGAATTTTTGCGGGATTTCTGATACTGTACCGAATCTTTTAATATTTTTTTTTAGTCGTTATCTTTGCTGCAAGAGTCTTCTATACAAGGTGAACATTATAAAGTTCTCATGTCGTTAGACAAGCTACTGTCCAATTATTGTTAATCATTTTTGTCTCAACTTCATAATTTGTGCGGAAGTTACAAGCCATGGAAATATCTCGGACGTCATCTTTGTTATATCCTGTGGTACCACGTGTCCAACTGTGACCATAATTTTCACGTGTCCGTGGCAAGGAAAGACGAAACCACGGGAGGAAGAACGATTTCCTGGAAGTTCAGCCGACATATTCCCGGCGATGTGTAAAAAAACCCAAGGAGATGTGTAATTACTTTTACGCTTTTTCCTGCCAACATTTCTAGAGATTACTCGGTTAAATTCCGTGCTCCGGCCCCGTGTCACGCTATTCTTCCGGCGGCCATTGTTCCACGCGCTCAAACACTTCCCTATCTTGAGCTTTCCTTCCACCGCGATACTAAATAACGAGGAATTAACCGCGTAAGGCGAGAAAAGTTCATATTGTGCTGCTCGAGAACTAGAATAACCACGTCGGAAGAAGATCGAGTGACCAGGATTAACTCTGCCCCCAGCGAATTTAATTATTTAAATATTGAACGATGACCTATCGGACGGTAAATCAATTTTTATCCTCCACGAGAGATTTAAAATGCTCTAACTTCGTGCTGGCACGAACCCGTATCTATTTTAAAGCTTCAAGTTTCTACTTCGATACCTATCAGTCCATTTTTTTAAATAAAATATGTCTACACGATACAAGCGATAGATCAAACACGTGTTCTTTCTGTAAAACACAGCAAATTGAAACGTCTCTAACATCATTGAAAAATTTTTCTCGTAAACCAATCCAGTATGAATTTGAAGATTGAAGCTCCCTCTTTACAGCGAGGTTTTAAAATTCGTCATACGATTTGTTCAAGTAAAGTTATAGCAGTTTAACGAAGACAAAAGCTTCTCGATTAATATCAAAGGCGAACAGCATTAATAGCGTACGTTCAATGTAATATGCAACGTTATCCGCGGCGTAGTTTCGAGTTTCCGGGTGGGTGCACATCCGCGATGACAGAGACGAAACAATCTCCCCGGAAATCGTCACCCGGAGACTGGAAGGCAAAGAACAACTATAGTTCAATTCCGGTAAGACAATTTCGTCGGTCTCTGTGGCGGGCTCCATCGCTCATTAGGATAATTAACGTCAGCGATCCCGTCACTCACGCCAAGTACTCTATTATTCCCGCGAGCGAGGGAGCTCCGTCACGGGGAAGAACTTTCGCCCCCATTCCTTCCGCACCGTGACCTGCATCGCGAGATCTCGATCCTGTAAACGGGTCGGAAGAGATCCCACTATTGTCCAAGGAATAACGCATACATCAACGCGTCAGCAATCATCAAGTATGTTTTCACTCGTTTATTATCTTAGAATTTGTTACGTACGGAGGCTTTGCCTACGTGACGTTTACTCCCTTCTTGCAACCACGTGTTCGTGCAGGAGGTCCAGCTCGCATGCCCAAATAAACAGTTTTCCCCTTATGGGAAAGAGGATGCATCTGGAAAACTTATACAGTCCTCCAGATTGTCGGTTATCCCTACCACAATTTTTGGAGCAATTTGACTAGTATATAAAGGGCTCGAGCTTGGCCTCCACGGGCTTAGTTGAAGACTGATCACGTAACAGTACGCGTATAGTGAGATCGGGTCACATTCCCTTTCAATCAGTTTAACTCAGAAGAAGTTTAGAAACGCGTTTTCAAAGACAGTTTATTTCACTTACCCCCGCATTTCTCAGTGCGTGAAAACCGAGACATCGGGAATTAGCTTCCGCGATACATTAAAACACACAACAAGTGTATTTCCAATTTTCTGAAGAATATATTGTACTCTTTACATTATTAATTGAGAGTCTCTAATATTTTATCTACACCCTTTTGAATTCCAGTAGTTAGCATTCCACTCACATTGATAAACCTTTACCGCTCGAGGTTTATCATCAATATAAAGTTACGAGAGCTGTATTCCCTTAGACCCTACCTCTTTCCGAAATCCTAGTGACACCCGGTGATGAAACAGGCATCGGCTAGTTCACGAATTCCTATCTAGTGGCGACCCGGTGGTGAAACAGACATCGGCTAGTCCACGACAACCCTTTCCCTATCTAGTGGCGACCCGGTGGTGAAACAGACATCGGCTAGTCCACGACTACCCCTTTCTCCTCACCTAGTAGCGACCCGGTGATGAAACAGGCATCGGCTAGTCCACGAAAACCTATCCTGTGACACCCGGTGATGAAACAGGCACCGGCTAGTTCACGACAATCCTGTTCATACGAACAAAACCTCGGCCACGTCTATCCGCCAGCCCTCGGCTCGTAACAAATTATTGAAATCAATTGTCGAAGAAAGTCGTGGAATCTCTGAAGACTCTCCGGAAGGACATCGCAAGGGGTGAAGAAGGGTTCGGATCAGGCAGAGTATGGCAGCAGGGGTGAAACCGCCAAAGCAGAGCCACAGACAGAAGTGCAATGGATCTCCTGATTAACCAACATGAGCCAAGGGTCACGCGTGTAAACGCGTACAAAGCTGTGCCAGCTATGCCGTCCAACTTGTAATGAGACGTCCTGCACAGGAATCCGATTGATGGGATCACGACCCCAAACAATCCTAAATTGTCCCCGGGAAAGACTCGTCTCGGCCACCTAACGTCGGTGACGTAATCCTCCAAATAAAATCCGATCAGTGATAAAACAAAACGTGAAACTGGTTCTTGCTAATGGCGACTAGATCGGGTATATACTATTATATACGTCTATACGGAACGTCGGAACGCGCACGATCCGATTACAAGTGAAATCGCGAGAGCTGGACAGAGTCGGCGTGGCCCTTTTTTCGTTCCGTGAACCGAAAAGATATCGGGGAAGGGTCTTTCAATCTTCTAAATGGCTTAGTATCGCGACGTATCAATCCTGAGAGCTGTTCTGTCGAGAGGGGATCGACGACAAATTCTTCGTATCCACTTCCGGCTACGAAATATCGAAAGTTAACGTCTCCCAGTTTCCTATCTCCGTGGAAAATCCTTTCTCGAGGACTCGATATTTTTTGATAAACAATTCCGGATCGGTGACGGGATTCTGTCAAGGAGAGAAATACTGTGCGAATCTGTGATAAAAGGTATGTTGCCTGGAATCGATCCATTCATCCCACGTTCAAATTTATTTTCACAGACTCACCCCCAGTATATAATTAGCCCATAAATAATCATTAAACACACGCGTGTCACTTTTCACGTGCAAAATATCGATCCCGCTCTACCAGTGTTAATAAGCAAAGGGTAATGAAGCGACGGGGACCAACGGGGGGTGGAGGGTGAAGGTAATGGCAGGCTTCCGCCAGGATCGCGATACGGTACACGGGGGGGGGGGGAGGCGGTACACGATCGGGTGTTTGCGCTCTCTTTACGAGGGAAGAAATTCGCGTCGCTGACCGGGCGTCCGTAAATACGGGTTCCGATTTCCATCTCCGGGGTTTATCGCAGTGTACGAAGTTGCCGTAGGGTCAAAAGCCACCCCTAACAATAAGTCCACGAGAGCACGTACACCGTGGATATATGTATTACGGTGCCATCTAGATTGGCTGGCAATGGCTTCCCAGGGAAATCGTCGAAGAAACTACGGGCCAATCCGATTGTCCAAAACCAACCCTACCTTTCCCGTTGCTGGACAAATAAGTCGAATTTTAGGGGATGAAAGAGACGGATCATCCATCGTCTTGAACTCGAGTCCCCGGCTGACAGATTCCACGGATCCAACGAATTCGTAGGGTTTTAGAGGCACGATCTTCGACGTTTCAACCCCATCCCCCTTTTTGCCAACCTTCCATGCATGGACGTCCGGAAATCCATGGCAATAAGGAGCATTGAATTTTCGAAAATACCGAGTCAACCTTTGGCTACTTTGACTCACTTCCAGCTGAGGGATTCCTTTCACCGGTGGACGAGGCTGAGAAGAGGGAATTTGGAAATGTATTAATTATACAGGTTGTCCCAAAATTCCTGCAACATCCGGAAATGGGAGGTTCCAGAGATCATTTGGGACAACATTTTCCTTTGCAAAAATGGCGTCCGTGGCTATGTTAACCTTTAACTACCCGCGCTGGTGTAAAGAGTACACCAATACTAGAAAATAAGAAAATAGAAAAAATAATAGAAAATTAGCGGGAGGGGAACGGGGCAAGAGGAACGCAAAGGCAATCTTCTTTCCCCATTCCCTACCCGCTAGTTTTCTCTCGCGCTTCGCACAGTACTCAGTCACACAGTGATACATGTGGTGTACTAAATACACCGCGAGGATAGTTACGTGAAAATTCAGGGCGTGTGTAGTTAAAAGTTAAGGAGTTATTAACGGAAAACACGGACCAATCAGAGCGCGACCTAGACGCGTGTTGGTACAATCAGCCCGGCGCACAGTGTCGCGAACCATGGACAAAAATCGAAAAAGTCACTGCATCATATCGATTTAAAACTAATCGTACTATGTCAAATATTAATTTATGTAACTAATTACCAATTTTGACGAAATTTTCAGAATATGTTCAATTGACACAGATCTACAAACCGTATTTGTTAAATTTTCAATATAGGCCCACGTAAAGAAGTTGTACAATGCAACTTTCACTATTTCTTCTACAATTCCGATCAGTAGCTATTTATGAAAAAAATTTTTTCTCAATCAGAATTTAAAACGAAGTTTCAGTTTTGGAAGAACTGAACTGCGAATTTATCTACTGAAATCCACCAATAAAACAACATTTTGTTTATAAATATCGTTATTCAATGTTTAAATAAATGACTATATTTATAATAATATCATATGGAGATTTTTCTTTCAATATAAATAAAAAGACCCACTTTGTTTCATGTCTCTCTCATAAACAGAACAAAAGTTATAGAGTTTTGTCCGAAAAACAGGCATTTCGCCAACTGTGCCAACACGCGTCTAGGTCGCGCTCTGATTGGTCCATGTTTTTCGTTAATAACTCCTTAACGAAGCCGCGGACGCAATTTTTTAAGGAATTTTGAGACACCCTGTCCGTTGCCAAGTGAATAAAATATTCATCGAAGAATAGGGAAGTGCTAAATTGAAAATATCCCGAGAATTTCAATGGTAACGCATTCAAAAGTGTTGAAGTGGAAAATATTGATAATACTGGGAACATGGCGAGTTTTCATCGAGAACAATTCGAAAATTGTGATCCGAGGAACAATGAGAGAGATATCGAATATAATTTTTCAAAAATGGTAGCCCGTACAGTACTTGCTTGTTACTCCAGAAATATAAATGGAATATTGAATAATCGAGAGAAGTGTATTTGTCGGTTTTACGTGTATATTTTCCATTGCAAGTTCCCCATTATTTCGGGTAGAGTTGTATTCTCTCGCGAGTGCCACCGACGATAAGGATCAGTTGGGATTTTTCGAAACCGAAAATAAAAACGCTGGAACAGAATCTGACACAGTAAGATAGTAGCGGCGTGCTGTGTTTCAGAGAGTTGAATGACCTCCGGCCAGTGATGCGTTACATTCTACGCTGCTGTTTCCTCCTATATCTCGCAGCTCGCAGAAAAATGACCGAGCGACGAAACTTTGTAATCCATCATTCTGAGCTTGAAAGGAATATATCCTTTGCAAAACGAACCAATGCCTTCGTAAATCATCGTTCGTTCATTCACAAAAAGAACGGCGTCGATAATGGTTGATTTCTCGACGGAATCCGTGCGGATTTCTACAGAAATGGCGTCCGCTGGTTGCTCTGAAATTGATTATACGGCGAAAGGCAGCGGAAGAAAGGATACAAGTTTTCTAATTAATTACCTAACGTTCCGCACAGGTAATAATTGATACAGATGACGATAGATAAATTCGCGCAAAATTTTATACGCGGGTAGAGGTATCTTTTAACGACAGAAAACACTCGGGGTAGAAAATTGTAATAAATTCTGTCTCTACAGAATAATTTAATTTAATTAATTATTGCATTTTTAGTTGAGCAGTGTAACGTCAGATATTATTTCCATTATTCTGTGTTAAAATGGCACATCGGTGGGCAGAAAATATAAGGAACTGGCGTGTAGAATAGTTTCAGACGCCAGCGAAAGGTCGCAGACTTCGTTTTTAGACCGGGAACTGTATTCTCCAACTTCCCTCTAACTCCCAGGCGATTTCAAAATAGCTTTGCACTTCGGAGATAGCATAAACAGGCTTTAAAGAAGAGGAAAGGTGCAATAAAACGGAAATGTTGGGGAGCATGTGGCCTCCACAATTTCCCAATGTATTAAACCTTGCTCGAGTCGTCTACACCTGGACGGAAAGTTTTGTTTCTAATTAATTCACACAAACAGTCGAGACTGCATTTCCAAGAAAATACAGGACCAGAAGGGCACATGCTGGAGGTGAATTTCATGCTCAAGGAAAGCAAAATTACCGCGACAAATTAACAGTAAAGTCGCACAATTTCTAGACGGAGCAAAATCGCATGCGAACGCGTATTCAAATCCAAGATAAATGGAAATCTACAATAAAAATACAGTTACGAAAATTCTTACGATTCCCAATACACTTTCGATCGCCTTAAAATGGCTGGGGGTGGCGAATCAGCCCTCGAAAATTATGGTTCCCTGAGCTTTCAAAAATGGAAGCCGCAGAATTCAAACTTGCCAGCCTCGCCATAGCTTAACCGCGCGGAAATCCCAAGAATTCGGTGTAGCAGGGTAGTAAGGTGAAGTATTTTGAGAACCGCTGCCGGCCAACAGCCGCAGCAGAACGCGGGGGTGGGTTTCTATAGCAACGCGGTGCTCTCGGACGCGTCGTTCGGCTCGCGAACGAGCGGCATCGCGGCGATTTGGAAACGTTAAACCCGGAAATCTGTTCCCCGACTGTTAATCGTATCGACGTGTTGCTTATTTTTCGCAGAGATCGTCGGGAGACACGCAAACGTCGAACATCGTCGACAACGACCAAGTGACAAACGAACGCGTTGACTTCGAGCGAGAGACGGGCGGCCAGAGGCCATCGGAAACGGCGAATATCGATCGGTGGTTAAACGCAGAAGCCTTCCAGGAAATTTCGGCTTTGCTGGTAATCAGCTTACGCGGGGAGAACGCGGCAAACTGCGAAACTTCGAAATCCTTGCCGCGGACATTTTTATGCGTTCCTTGGCACTTGAACCGGGAATTTCTGTTTTCCAGGAGCAACGATGGACTATATTTCTGTGAGAGTTTGTAGTTTAACTATTCAGAATTGTCTCTGTAAAATTTGTTGTAGTTCCTAATTTTTTTTCTTTCGCAATTCCTGTGGATTAAAATTTGTCGAAAAAGTTTTCCAAGCGTCACATAATAAAGTACGCTCTTCCTCTGCCTTCTTGAAAAATTTCAAATCGCTCGGTCTACTTCTCAGAAAGTTACTTAATTTTGAAGGGAGACTGGTTCGTAAGAGTGGAACGAGGACGTGTGAATTTCTGGCCGGTGATTCGAGGCCAAGGGTTTAATAACCGGGCTTGTTTCCGGGACGAGAAGACCGGGAACAGAGTCCGAGTTGATCAGGAACAATTTCTGGATCGTCCGGAGCGTGGGCGTGCAGGAAATCTGGCAGGAAAACGAGGTTCGAAGTCAGACGCTTGTCGGCCAGCCCCCAATCGTCACACACGGTGCTGCTGACACAGCCACCGGCCGGAATGTTTGTTTTAGAACCTCAGATCGTTAATCCTCGGAGCTCCAAAGGCGTGGGCGATTAACGGCTCGCCGGATCAACGGATCCGCGTCGCTCTGGGCGCCAGGATTTGTTCCGGAATTTGTGCAAACGGGATCCGACGCGAGATAACTCTCGTGTTAAACCGATCGTCAAAAATTTCGGTCCTACAAGCTCCGTTCGTTGTATTGAATTTATTCGGACGGCTTCTCTCGCGACATTCAGCCTGCGAGTGCTCTACATGAACCTGTTACCAGGCTGTAATTTTTTCACATTTTTACATTTTAGTCGGAATATAAAGAATTGACTGTGGTGCTTGTATAATTTCATAATGTAATAATTTTTTAAAAATCCTGTTTACGTTTTTATTTGCATTCATTTAATCGTTTTTGGAGTGCTCCACACGAGCCTGTAACCGCCTACAATTTTTACATTTTATTCCGAATATAAAGAATTGACGATGTGGGTTTAGTGAGCAATGTGGTGCCTGATAAAAATGGTCTGAAATAATTTTTTTAAAATCCTGTTTACATTTTTATTTAGATTCATTTAATCGTTTTTGGAGTGTTCCACACGAGCCTGTAACCAGCCTACAATTTTTACATTTTATTCCGAATATAAAGAATTGACGATGTGGGTTTAGTGAGCACTGTGGTGCCTGATAAAAATGGTCTGGAATAATTTTTTTAAAATTCTGTGTACATTTTTATTTGGATTCATTTAATCGTTTTTGGAGTGCTCCACACGAGCCTGTAACCATCCTACAATTTTTACATTTTATTCGGAATATAAAGAATTGACGATGTAGATTTAGAGAGCACTATGGTGGCTGATAAAAATGGCCTGGAATAATTTTTTTAAAATTCTGTGTACATTTTTATTTGGATTCATTTAATCGTTTTTGGAGTGCTCCACATGAGACTGTAACCAGCCTACAATTTTTACATTTTATTCCGAATATAAAGAATTGACGATGTGGGTTTAGTGAGCACTGTGGTGCCTGATAAAAATGGTCTGAAATAATTTTTTTAAAATCCTGTTTACGTTTTTATTTGCATTCATTTAATCGTTTTTGGAGTGTTCCGCATGAGCCTGTAACTAGCCTACAATTTTTACATTTTATACGGAATATAAAGAATTGACGATGCAATTAGTGAGCACTGTGGTGCTTGATAAAAATGGTCTAAATTTAATTTTTTACAATCGTGTTTACATTTTTATTTGGATTCGTTTAATCGTTTTTGGAGGCGTACAAAGGCAGAAATTTATTGTACGATTATACATTTGTACACAGTGCGGCAGCAATACCGCAAACCGAAAGAGCATCAGAAAGTTGAATATTCGCTCCGGGTCAAACTGACCCGAACACTGCGCAAGAGTTAAAGAAGTTTATTACCCCCGATGGGAGCCACGGGGCTTTGCAGTTACATTTTTATACATCGGAGCAGTTTAATCCCCAAATGGAGCTTATGGTAAAAAATGGGTGAAATTTACCGCGTCTCCCTTTTTCATGGTTATCGCTTTAGATTTTCCTCCTTGCGTTTCAACGAAACAAAAGCTACTTGATTCACGAGCTTCGCCGTACCTCGAATGAATAAAAATACTATTTAATTAGCAGATCGATGTATTAAGTTTCCGTTGTGTGTGGACGTCACATGAACTATCCTTCTCGCACAAATTAATGAAGAACGTCCCTCTAAAGGGTTCCGCGAGCATTCTTTCAGGGGACATTTGAGGAATCATCCTCGGGTTCGGGGATGTATGATTTGCCGGTATCCGAGCCAATATTTTTCGCGAACTCACGGCCTGAAAAAAAACGTGTCGACGCGTAGACACTTGTCCCTCGTTTTATTCATCGAGCGTAAGCTCGCCGGCGACATGTGCCGCGCCACTGCCACGATTTTTCTGTTCCCTATACATCCTAGGCACCCTCGGGCATATCGAGGGAAACGCGACGTCACGAGGCTCGATGCGATATACATATACTGGGTGTCCTAAAAATATACTTCCTTCAGAAGAATAATTCCCGAGATCATTTCAAGCAACATTTCCCTTTGCGAAAATCTTCTCCGCAGCTTCGTCAAGAAGTTAATAACCAAAAAACACCGGCCAAACGGAACACAGGTTCCGCTGAGCGCAGCGCTGCCATTGGCCAAGCCGAATCCATGTTTTTCATTAATTATTATTATTATTATTATTATATATACGGACCGAGGTCCTTTTATACAAATGTATATAGTTTTTACAGTATAAATGATATAAACAGAAAGAAGACATGACAAAAAAAAATAACAGAAAAAGTCTTAACCTAAGTCTTAATTAAAATTTACATAAAAATGGACCGCGCGAAACTAAACAAGTACAGGTAAGATTAACAAATAGTATTGCGCAATTTTGTTTTGAATGCCTGTAACGTGCCATTAAAAAAATAATATTAATAATTAATAATTCCTTAACAACGCCTTGGACAACATTTTCGTAAAGGAAAAAGTTACTTTAAATCACCCGAGAGGAATCACCGAATTCAAGAAAGTACAACATTTTCGATCACCCTGTATGTTCTCGACGAGCATGAATTTTCCACGATCCTCAGCGCTCATTTCCGGCGCGAAACATTTCCTGCGGCCACCGTGGACGTCGCGCCCCGCGCGCCAAATTTGCGCACGCACGTGCGTTGTCGCACATGCGGGATAACGCGGCGTTGCGAATCGATCGGCAGCTACCGGTGCAATAATATCTAGACTGCGAAATAATAGCCACTGCTGGCCGGCTTTGTTCCGGAGCACCGTGCCGCTATTTTTACGGGGAAAATGTTTGCTGTAGCTGGGCTGCTCATGTTTAGCGAAATAAACGGCTTTCGTGCCATCCCCTCGAGACATGAATTGTTTTGATAGTCGTCATTTCGATGGGCAGTCTGTCTGGCGAACTCAAACATCCCACAAAATCAAAGTGATTTAATCACTGTAATGAAGAAAGTGGGCCTGCATAATAAATTAATTTTTAATCATTTTAATAAGCCGTAAGGAATATTATGATGTTCTTTAATTCTTCTGATGTTGTCACTGTTCGTTATTTCTAGACTGCGGATTTTATGCATTTATGGCCTAAATGAGTATGTGCAATTTAAAGCAGTGGACATCTTAAAAATATTCGAGACCATCAATGTATTAGTTTCAGCTTAATAGGATAATTCAAAGAAGAATACAATTTTTATTTGGCTCCTGTGTCTTGCGATCGATACCAACATTTATATTTTGCATAAAGATCCGCAGTGTGATGATGAATAATTTGCAAGAAATAAAGTATGCACAGTATTGCTGAACTCTAACAGGCATATTTATAGTAACCGATGCTTCTCTAAGCTCGTGATTGATAGCTAGAGAAAATAGAATGCAACAGTAGACATTGATAGTCTGCTGCGTGAATACACAATACGAGCTTGAATTTTTTATCCGGATGAAAAATGTAGTAGTCGAATATAAGCTATCAGACACTAATTGAATTGTTGATATCTTTAATTAGGGTTTAAATATTGCAAGACGAATTTCCTCCAAATCCACGAGTTAAAAATTCCTAATGAATTATTCGAAGAAGAAGAATTTGCTTCAGTGAGAAAAGTTGCCGAGAACATCGAAGACGTGCCAATGCAGAGCATAAAAAATTAGTGAGATGAAAGAAGACGCGATCTGATGGGAATAGCAGGAGCACACACACACACATAGAAAGAAGTCCAAGAAAGTAGAGAATAATGGGGCTGAAGTTGCATTAAAGTAAAATAAAGTGAAGACGAGTAGAATATTTTAAAGCGAGATGATAGAGAGATGTTGATCTTGAAAGTGAACGTAGTAAAAATTCAATGAACTTAAGTGCGGCACGTTCACCGAAAAGAAACCAGCGAAGTTGGTGAACTCTTGGAACTAATAAAATGGAAGAAGAAATTAGGGAAGTCGGTAAAATATTGGAACTGGTAAAGGTAAAAATAGAAAAATGAGAAAGTTACAAAATAATTTCCTCTGTTGAAAAAATTCTCATGAAATAATCTGTTACAGTCCCAAGTTCGTAAATGAAAAATCACCATAGTCAAATGTGATAGTAGCTATGCGAAGGAAACTGGCGGCGAAAGGAAAACGTCAAAGAGAAGAACAAAGTCAGAATAAACAGCGGTAATCGAAACAATTGAACAAATAACTCTAGCAAACGAGGAAGCCCGAGAAGATGATGAATACAGTGGAGCAACAGGGAGTCCATCATAGTGAGCTAGACCGATTAGACAAAATGGACGGAGTTTCCAGGCGGCTACAGCAAACAAGGAGATTGTAGAAACACGAAAGATAATTGTACGAGTAAAAATAACCGATACCAACGACAAAGGAAGACTTGGGAGAATAAACAAGACAAGGTAAAGGTAGCCTAACTTTTGGGAACATGGTGGGATTAAATGATCGGGACTGAAACAGATAAGGGACTATAAAAGAGCAAGTTTCTTGGTCGGAGGTCTCTCAGAAACCAATATCCGCAAGCCAGGTTCTTTAAGAGACCTGATTCCGCGGCGCAATCTTGTTACGAAACCAAAATCCATAAACTGGGATAGTTCGAAGACGCGAGCTCATCGACCGCACTCGATCCTAGAAGTTCATGAATCAAGATTGCTCGGGGACTTAACTTAACCGAAACTCGCGACGGCACTAGTTCCGTCGTTTTCAGAATCGTTTTCGACCTTAAACACATCCTGGGAAGTTTCGTGCCGAAGACAGCAAGAAACCCGGAATAATAAACTTATTCCGGGATTTCGACGCGGCAAGAAGCCTTTCAAGAGAGAGAGAGAGAGAAGACCTTACGGGAACAACAGCTGTTAAGAATTACTTGCGAGCGCGGACAAGATAAATCTGCTGTACAGCTTCGTGGAGTTAACATCAGACCTGATTAACCCTGGAACTCCGGCAGTTCTGCGGAGAGCTCTGATCCTCGAGCTGCTTCGCGCATCGAAAATTCACTTTGAGCCAGCCCACGGTACATTATGAAACTCGAAATGAATTTTAAATCGACTTTACGGCACACTTTTTCCGATTACATCCGCCGTTAGTGTAAATCGGAGAGTATCAGAGCGACGGGTTTCGAAGGTTTCGGAGAAGCTGCAATTATCTCTTAACCCCTCGCACTCGAATGAAATTATTTACAACATTGTTTACAATATTAAATATGTCAGTATCTAACCAATTACGTACGAGGCAGAGTTGTGCATTAACCTCTTAACTGTGGAATTTAGTTGTAAAAATTAAAATTAGTAAATATTAAAAATCAAGCACTGACGAGTGTACACGTCGAACGCAGGGCAAATGGTCCTATTATAAATTTTACGAAAAGAGAGGAAGGATTACATTTTTATTTGATAAAAATTTAATAATTCATGCTTGAAAAGGTTATTGTTAGTGCAACGCAAGTAGAGATTTCGATTGACGTGTATACACGTCGAACGTAGTTAACTGGTTAATCGGTTAAAAGTTTAATCATGATTGATTGATTAATGTGTACGATTAAGAAAAGAAATCACCGAAAAATCGACGATTTATTTAATCGATTGATGAAGTTAATCGTCAATCGTTGATTAAAAGAAGAAATCATCGGAAAATCGACGATTCGATCAATTGATGAAATCAATCGTAGATAAAAAAAAGAAATCATCGAAAAATCGACGATTGATTCAATTGATTGATGAAGTTGATCGTCAATCTCTGATTAAAAACAGAAATCATCGAAAAAAACATAAAAGCACGTAAACAGAGTTTGTATTATGGACCAAATGACAAAACTCCGTTTACATTTTTTTTCAGTATTCATACAGTTGTGATTCCGTATTTCATTTCAGCAGTTAATCATTAATCAATCATCCGTTTGACGATTAATAATCGTTAATCGCAATTAACGACTAAGGTAGAAATTTAATCGTTAACCGCAATTAACGATTAATAAGTATGTAATCGATTACACTAGGAGATTAATTGTTAATTGCGATTACCGATTGAAATAGAAATTTCGTCGTCAATCGTTGATTAAATTTTTGCCCAACTCTGGTACGAGGTACGAAGGTGCGTTTTTATATTCGCGGAATGGAGGGTTTGCCCAGGGGTGGCGAGCGATACGCCAGTCGGGTCGGGTCCGCTAGCATGACTTCCCATTACGATAGATACCGAGCTGCATCATAATCGGATCATTAGAATGCGAGTTGCTGTAAGTTACACAACTCAAAACGTAAAGAAATGACGAATACGAGTAAAATTGAATACCGTGCCGAAGTCAAGTTGCACAGGCTGCCCTGTACAAGGCAGGCTTCGAAGCTTTAAAGTTGTACCTTAAACCATCCACCCTACAGTCCGGACTTGGCTCCCAGTGATTTTTACCTGTTCCCGAAAATGAAAAAAGAATACGTGGAAAAGAATTTTCCAGCGATAATGAAGTAAAGGATGCGGTTTCTGCGTTTTTTTTTTGCAGATAAAGAGAAATCTTTTTTTCACAGACATACACAAACTAATTCATAGATCTGAAATATGTATTAGAGTGAAGGGTGAATACATTGAAAAAGAAAAATAGTTCTGTATTTTCATTTATTCTTCCTATCCCCCATTCCGCGAATATAAAAACGCACCCTCGTCTTCGTATTATATCAATTTCGTATTCATAAAATGGAACGAAGCTGGAATTACTCGAGGTCGGAAGAAATGTATAAAAATGTATAAAAACAGTTGAAAAAGCATAAATGTTTATTTAAAAAAATATCGCATTTGAAAGAGTGTACTGCAATTTGGTTCGTCAACGAATTTGCCTGGCGGTTTCTCTCCCCTCGGTGACCGGGCGTAATTAAAATAAACGTTTAATTAGCCGTAGAAAGGTGGTAGGAGGGTGCATCGTTGTGCGTGTGGGTGTTTCGCGTCCCGTCTGCTCTCTCCAGACGGCTTCAGCCGGACAGCGTCTCGGGGTTGGGTCCACTCCGACCCTCGAGTCGAACATCAAAAGAGCAGAAGCTGTTCCTCCTTCCTGTCCTTCTGTCCTCCTGTCCTATCTGTCCGTTCGTCACGGTGCGAGGAGAACCTCGACGACAATGAAGACGACGTTCTGCTCGCACTTGTTGAGCCTCGCGGACCGAAACGAACCCGATCCACCCTCGTTACCGGATCGCTGACCTCTCTCAGCTATCCGACCGTGTATTTTTATCGGAAGCCGCTGACCGATACACTTTCTCTCTCTCTCTCTGACAGACGCAGTCTCTCGCAAAAGTTCACCTCCTCCTGTCCGGTCTCGCCAATTTTCGTGGAACACGACAACTATTATTATTATTGTTAATACTAAACGTATCACCGTCGATCAAATGACCGGATTCTGGTTTATTTTACAATTTGTTCAGGATTCGAATTGTGAATTTGCCGGTCGTTACGCCAACCGTCCAGCTCCGTTCGCTCTGCTCTTTTTCAAGCGTGTTTAGAGTCGCGTAGCGATCACGCGTAACCGTAGCGCGAGGCTACGGTGTGTTTGTCAGCTCCCATCACCGGCAAATCTCCACGATTCGAATCTTGAACCGTCGTCTTATCGAATAGTGACTCTGAAGCACCACTAAAAATTGCTGTAGCATTATTCAAAATATTGTTTACATTATTAAATATATCGGTATCTAATCAATTACTAAACATTTAGGTATTGTATGAGGTATTATACCAATTTCATATCCATAATATTTCAAAAATCACAAGGAACGGAAATATTCCGGGTCAGAAAAAATGTTTAATTTTCCGATTAAAATATCTTCGAGTGCAAAGGGTTAATTATTAAATTTATTTAATTTAATCCCCAGAGAGAGAGAGCTGAAAGTCCGAAAGTAATTTTAACTTGTTGAGTAAATAGTGTTTATCAACGAATTGTTCCGACATAATCGTGCAAGTTCAAGCAAGGCAATCAATATTTACATACACAATTAATTAGAAAAGCTGCCGCCGCTGTGTGGAGAAGTATCCGTTTTCACGAGTACGCATTTATCACACTTATCAGCCCCGTGGAATATTACAGGCAAACACGGCTAATGTTACACGATTTCCTGTTAAATTCTCGGAAATCGCGAATAGCTTACTTGTTGAGCCAACAAAGTTAAATTACTCGGTAAAGTGCACTAATTCGTAAAAGCTGTGAACGAAGATTAGCTACGAATTAGAGGAAAACTTTTGCAGTAGCTCTATTTTGGAAACCAACACTGGATTGCGAACTCTCCCGCTGATTTCAGACACACTCCTGCTTTCCCGAGTTTATCAATTCAATTCGAAACGTGTCAACTTAACACTAAACCTTAAACCTACCATTGCCGGTCAAATTTCCCGGTTTCATATTTTTACCACGTTTTTATTAGCTCGCTTTCTTGTCTGTCTGTCTGTTTCATTTTACAATTGTTGAGAAATTATGAAGTTGCTTACATGGAAATTGCACTAAATCTAAATATTAGATTGCGGAAAAAGAAATCCATTATTTTTACGTCATCTCAAGCGGATAAATGATGGATTTCTTTTTCCCCAACCTAATATAATTAGAGCCTTGCTATTTTTGTAAGCCGAACCAATTTAATCGCTTTTAGTACTCGGTAGGTGTAGTGTTAAAAGTAACTGGTACATGTTCCTTTATAAAAATGACAAGATTGATTTTATTTAGACTTAGTGCAGCTCCTATTGTAATATGTGTTCCACTAAAGATATCTATACAATCATTTCCGTACGTTTAGAGTGTTAATTAAATCCTCAATTCGTCTTCTCCCTAATAAATAATAAACACTGTCGAACTGAAAAACACGGTGGCTCAAAAAATTCACTGGCTCAACAAGTGCAGCAAAGTGCATAAAATTCAAAGTGCACCGAATAAAAGGAGCCATAACCAGATCACCGCACCGGGAGAGAGGTTTATCTTCGACGCTGGGTCGCTAACGAATTCCCCAAACATGACGTTTGTCCTTCGAGCGTTGCCGCTAAACGGATAAACACGGTTGCGAATGTAACAGTTGTTTTTGTTGACGGTAGTCCGTCGTCGTCGAAGCTGAGTTCGTCACGTATTAATGGGAATTGTTTGACGGGGGATATTTGGACGGGTGGAATCGTTGATTGTTCGGTGCACGTGAGAATAGTGCAAAGAACAGGGGATGAGTCTCCTTAGGCAGATATTGATCCGACATGATAGAAAGCAGCCTACACTTCCGCAGAGAAAAACAAATATTTTCTCGCTGATGCTATTTGCCGTTGCAATTACCGTTTGCCGAGAGGGTGAGCCAATCCCTGCCAAGGGCTGCTCGTTGCCAATACACTAAATTATTTAGGAGATTCCCTGGGACATAGCTGCTCTCTCAAGATAGCTGGAAAAATGTTCCAGACGAAAGATGATTATCGAAGTAGTGGTAATAACAAATGTTATGATCGACAGCATAGCAAAGAAAAATGTTCAGAGGAAGCGAACGAGGATCGTTTCGAACAAGCGAGTGACAAGAAAACAGGCAGACTTTTCTATGAATAATCAGAACGGTTAGCAGAAGGTCCTCAGGCGTTATTAGACTGGGCTTGAGGATTTCTCCGAAGTACTTTCGCCGTCGATGAGAAATCATTTGCATGCGCTGCCCGACCCGGCGTAACTACGGGGCTGGAAAGAATATCGCCCGTGATTTCTTTTTAACCGGGCGGGGTATCGATCCCGGCTCGAACAGACGATGCCCACGGGATGAAAATAGAAGAACAAACGTCCCATTCCCCTCTCTCCCCTCCGTTCCTTCTTATTATTTGCTCCTGGACGTACTCTAAAAGAGCGTAAGCCAATTAAATTTTGAATGGTACCTTGTTACCATTCGAATATAATTGCCCCGGATTTCCATCGTTCTCACGATGTTCCTTTAACGAGCATCGCTCGTAAACGATGCTGGAAAGGATCGAAAAAAAACTCCTTTCTTCGTGATAACAAATCCCCTACGGATTCCGATCGCGACGTTCTGCTCGATTGCCGTGTTACGCTCGATGATAATTAAAAGCGACTAGTTAGCAATCGCGAATTTGTTCTGTAAAACCCGATCGATCAATTTTATCAACAAGCAGCTCATCTGGAATCTGGATCTAATTCGTTTAGTCGTGGACATGAATTGTATACAACTTAACATTCTCATTGTCAAAAAGACTCCTCGCAATTGCACCGCTATACGCAGCGCAGCAATCACGCCCAGGAACGTGGAAAACTTCTAAAAACTTCTGTTTGAATTTTAAATTCTTTTGGCCGGACGTATCGCAATGATTATCCAGTGACAAACTAATTTCTCCTGGAACGCGATTTCTGCGGATGACAGTTGATTACGCGCTTTCGAAATTCGTCCGTCGGTAAGGAAGAATAATAAACAGGAATAATTCATAAATAGAACGGGTTGCCGAATTATTTGCAAGAGAATTCGTAATTTCGCGCGGCGGGAAAGTAAAGGGGTGGTCCACAGTATTTTTCGTCGGTGTTCTTTCAGTTCTTTCTCCGGCGCTGCACCGTGCAACGCAACAATGCCCTCGTAAACCTGTCACCACCTTCTACGGAAGGCTTTCTTGGAATCGCAAAGCTCCTCGAGATTAAAATTTTTTCACCCTAACCCCCTTGTCACGGTTTTTAACTCTTCCCGGCAGAATGGAAGCCAAAGGGAACAAAGCTACTCGTGCCACTCTCCTGACAAAATTTCCCCACGAACCTGTCCGAAATCACCTTTCGAAATCCAATCTTGTTTTTTTGCAGCTTATACACGGCGAAATAATTGGAACTGCGATACTCGTGCACAGTTAATTAAAATTCTTCCTGTGGCGCGGGAATGTTGTGTCCGGACCCGGCGAAATTTTCGCGAACAACCCGATGGTGTTTTTCGGCCGAAACAGATCCATATCCCACCATCAACATAGTTGTTCGTTGCCGCTGGTCTAACTGTGTACGGAACTTCGTAATCAGCGGCCGCCTCGGGAGAGAGCGGCCATTAGCCTCCGATACAATGAACAAATAATTTTGCCGCAAGTTTCTCTTACAAATGTCCACCGATATCCAGAGGTGTAGATTCACCCCTAGAACGGATGACCATTACTTTTTTATACACCCTGTACAATAAGTATTAACACTTTACCTACCGAAAGTCTATTAATAGGATTTTTAATAATTGTACTGTACCAAAAGAAGCCATAGAAATTTTATTTTAAATTACAATCTTAACACTTTACCTACCGGAAGCCTCTAATGGGATTTTCAACAATTTTGCTGCACCAAAAGAAAGCATAGCAATTTTCTTTTGCATTGCAATCTTAAATGAAACTATTAGATGACGTTATTGAGGGTGACTTGTCAGTTCATAATGAAAATTGCTGTTGCTACTGAAGGTTCCATTAAAAAGTGTTTAGCCATGTGCCACAGATTTTTCGAAATTATGCAATAATCACCGGTCGGTAACGTTGTTAAGAAAAAATCTGGTACACTGGAGGAACAGCAAGGGTATGGATAGCAATAGAGCAGATATCCATTTACGAAGTGGAACATTCATTCCGGGACAATTCGACCCGAACACCGTGCAAGTGTTAGAAAGCCAGGCTTGATTCACAGCTACAAGTGATATTGTACTTCGCACAAGTCAACTAGAGTGGTTGAATATAGTTATGTAATCCCATGCTTTCGAGTGTTTGTTCAATTCCGAGAATGGCTGATGACGTTCGTAGGGAAACTCCTGTGTATATCTTGCACTCGCTGTTATGTTTCTACGTTTTCTTAATAGACAGAGCGCCTCGGAGCTTTGTCGAGTCGTTTATTGCCTTTGCAAAATACTAGAACCGAATCCCAAGCCGCTTGCCACTTGCAATTCATTCGTGCACCCGCGCCACCACTAAAACTGGAAAAAGAAGAACGCCGAAAATTGAAAATAAAAGTTTTCACTTCAAAAATGCCTTTCAAGCGAAGTTTCTAATTTCTTGGTGAATTTTCGGAATTGAAAATAATTCCATCTCCAGCAACGAGGATCTGTTGGTCCAGAGGACTGGTAGCAATTCGCGGCGTTTTGATAAAATTGAGCCGTAACCATTATCGGATCCATTATGTTGCGAATAACGGTCGGAACCGGGTCCGGTTGCGTTGCATTCCCGATGCAACGATGCACCGGTGTAGCGCAGGATTATCGGGCGCGGCGAAGGGGAATGATTTATTGTCGTAACAAGTCACATTAGCGCGCGTTAATTGCGAAGGGCTTCGTTATAACTGCTGAGGAAGGGGGAGAGAGAGAGATGGGAAACAGCTCGACGGTGCAAGGCGCGCTGAATATTGCAGGACGTTCGGCTTGTACGAGTCGGAATCGGGTCGGCTGCGGTTTTTGGTGGAAAATCAGTCTATCGTTATCCACCGTCACGCCCTACTTCCCGTCGCTGCCAACGCATTCCGTCGGAGTTGAATGAATCCGGCAGCGTAACACGTTCTCCTGTTCCCCCAGCTATGATCCCGCATTTCCCACGGGTGTCCGCACCCCAGATGAATTGGTTTCATTTCTTTTCATTCCACTGGCTTTTACTTTTTCTTCATACCCCATGGTATGCAACACCTCAGACTGCGCGAATGTCAGTCCGTGGAATTCACTTTGTCTGTCGGTGACGTTCTGTGACTTTGTTCGATTTGTTTCATTTTTCCAAGATTGACAGCTTGTATAGAGAACATACAACACGGAAAAAATTGACGAACATTTTACCATGCTTATATTAGCTTGCGGAGTTGCCGTTGTCGTTGTGTGCGTCAAATCTTGTAATCGAATTCTAAATCACTTCCCGATGAGCTAGAGACTTGAAACTATAAACGTAGCTCAGAACTGGATGACAATACAATATTACAAAACAAATTTTTAAAAAAGGAACTGTGCGTCTAGGAGAAAAAAATGTTTAATATTAACCGTCACAACCTCGGTAGTACGTCATCACGTTCAGCGATCCCCACTCCGCGCGCCAGCGCTCCCTACTCCAATACACGTTCCCAGTCCGACTCATCCCCACTCCACTGACCCATTTCGCACCGAAGGAGCTCAGTCAATGTGGTGTCCCATTCATTTAGTTCCATTTCCGACAATTCCGGATTCCATCAAGAGACGTCTCTCGGAGTCATCCCCTCATTCTATCTCGCGTATTTCCATGTCTTGCGTTCCATTTAAAAAAGACTAAAAAGTAGAAAATAAAAATAAATATAAAAAAAGTTTATAAAAACCACGCTTATATTAAAATGCACTAATAAGGAGAAAATAAGTTTGTTTAGGCATTAGTGACTATAAATAAAAGCGTTGAGTGCCCACAAAGATTACGTCAATATAGTTTAGCCCTCCACGCTTTTATTTAGTCACTAATGCCTAAAAAAATTATTTTCTCCTTTTTAGTGCATTTTAATATAAGCGCGGTTTCTAAAAACTTTTTATTATATATATATTTTTTATTCTATTGGATAGTGCAAACCAACAATGTGCAATATAGCAAGTTGCCCGACTCTATCGCCCAGTAAGCAAAATGCTCGGTTTTGGACGGGCATTTGCGCGCGTTAGTATCGCTTTCTGCGCAGACCAAAATCGAGCAGATTCCGAGCATCCTCAAAGCGCAAAGAACAGGCGTGGATTCGATCATTGAACCATGCGAGAAATGTATAAAACGGGCCACGGGATAAAGTTAGTAGAGGGGCGTCTTATCAGCCGTCCCGGGAGAGGACTGAGTTTTAGTGAGTAGTGGGGGAACCGACCACCTGTTCCCCTTAGTCCCGCACTACCCCCTTCAGGTGTGTGCATAATAACCATTAATAATAACAGCGTCGCTTAATAACCACAGCAGTTGAGGAAGCAACGCAAAACGATCAATCAAAAAAGGGGTGTGCATAAACGCATTTTTTTACCCCTTCCGTAAAAAAAAAGATTCCGAGCATCCTCAGGTCAGCTTCGAGCGTCGTCTGACAGCATGATGCCCACTATCTGCTCGCCAGGCTGTGCTCGATACTACCTGGCTGACTGAGCGGGTGTCATCGGATTATAAGAGCGTCGAGATAGTTAATAATCGATAGGTGTTCGCGTATCAAAATTATATAGAGAGTAATAGGATAGGGAAACGGGTGTGTACGGGATTATATTTGGACGGGCCGCGCTATTTGCATTCCCGACTGTTATCACGAAACGCGATCCAGGCGAATTGTGTACGCGGTGCCGATCCTGGGTGCACGCGACTTGTATCAATTAAACTGTTTAATACCTGACAGCCGTGCGGCAGGCTTCTGTCCAGATAATTGTTTTGATGTGAGCGCGTCCCCTGTAACCGAGGGTGAAGAGGGGTCGCCATAAATTGACACGTCTATCTTGCCACCTCGTTACACTTCGAACCGTAGTCTACTTTGTCGGGGAATATATCGTTGAATTAATAATCGATAGAATTACAACACCTGCCGCGACAAGGCGTTACTGTATCATCGCGTGTATCGCGTTTGCAAATCCTCGCCAAAAATGAACAGATATCGTAAATAACATCGATCAGAATTTCGTCGACATTAATCTTGATGAATCAGACATTGACTGGCAATTTTCCTCCTCATTCGACGGAATTTTCCGGATATTTGTAGTTGCTCGCGTATCGAACGTGTAAACTAAGAGAAATTGATTTTTATTTGTTGACTAGCTTTTGCTCGCGTCTTCGCTCGCACAGGAAACCGTTTAATGCCCTCGGAAATTGATATTCTTTCTCCATAAAACCTTTTAACCCCCCGTTCATCCCTATAGAGTTTTAATTTTATGTCATGTCGCCATCTTAAATTTCAAAACACCTTTTCACCCCCCCTTAGGGGTTGAATTTTTTAAAATGCCGAAATAGGTGTTTGATTTATTATATCAAAGAGCATTAAGACCAAGTTTCAAGCAAATCCGACCACAAACAAAATATTTCTCATTTAAAAGTTGCAACCCTTTTTCACCCCCCTTAGGGGTTGAATTTTTTAAAATGCCGAAATAGGTGTTTGATTTATTATATCAAAGAACAGTAAGACCAAGTTTCAAGCAAATCCGACCACAAATAAAGTATTCCTCATACAAACGTTGCAATCCCTTTTCACCCCCTTAGGGGTTGAACTTCGAAATATCCTTTCTTATTCCTTATATAGATCATAAAGGAAACCTCTGTGCAAAATTTTAGCTTTCTAGGTCCAAGGGTTTAGCCAGGGCGTTGATGAGTCAGTGAGTCAGGACTTTCTTTTCTATATATCGATTTGATTCCGCGTGTTAATTTTTCGTGTTAATTTTGAATATGTATTGTGTAACACACTGTTGCATGATCGAACCCTATCCACAGTCCCAGTATCAACGAAATAAATCAGAGAGGGGACGCAAACCTGCAATCCAATCTTCAAGGTTTCTACAAATCACGAATTCCTGCGCGCACCACCTGACTTCGATTTATTGCCCGATAAAATTTTATCATTGCACCCTCCTCACGTTTCAACCCCTTCGCAGCAAGGCCTCTCTCAGAAGTCTACAGCTCGCTCTGAATGATAAACGTATTTTGTTAGGAACTTCTTCGAGCTGAACTCCACCTAACTATGATATTCTTCGGAGTACATGGCTACTTCGAATTCTATGAAACTTTTCTATAAAATGAGCTTTTAATTGCTCGTTCTTTCTTGTCGACGAGAACGTCGACTGTTCTTCGTCATATTTTACGTTGAAAATGTTTTTTAAATGGCTCGAGTTTATTTGTGCTCTTGTCAAGAGGAACCTGTCTCTGTTCTCCAAACTTGATGTTGTGTTTTGCAGTGAATTAATGGAATCTAAATCTTCTGTACATACATTTATATGGGAGTCTACTGTATTTTGTTATGTTAGAAACCTTTTTTTTCGATGTTTCTGTAACAGGCTTGATAATAATTCTTTTCTTGCCCCGTAGCACTTGAAACAAGGTTTCAAAGCATTTTTAACTCTCAGAGACGCACTTGCCCCATTTTCGGGGCAAGTGCGTAGTAGTTGACATTTTGTACAATATCCTATCAAAATGATAATGTTCAAGCAAAGTTAGAATCCTACATAATACTAATTCATCAGTAATAACTGTGGCAAGAGTTTGATACCAAGAGCGTTAACTTTTTACATACCAGACTGAAAATACATCAGTTTAAAGTCCAACTTATTTACAAGTTATTTGACAAGTTAATCTTCCTCGGTTGTTCTAGAAGCATTCAATTCTTCTTATAAAACTTCTGTATCTCTGAATTTAGCCGTGATTCCAAACTTTTGGTCGGTAGTGTAGCTCTTACAAGAAGAGCACACATCGTCCGCCAAACAGGCGATCGAATATCGCGGATGGAAAGCGTCCGGAGAAACCCGTGTCCGCGTGATTTAGCATTAGCGCGGCGTCGCCAATCAGCGCGAAGAAAATTTCATTTCTCATTACGTGTCCAGGACAAACCGCTCGGATCTAGATTTCTGCTGTTGAATCCGCCATCGCGTGCCCCCGGCTTCTCTCACTCTCTCCCTCTCTTTCTCTCTACCGAGGTGTTCTTGTTGGTCTTTGTTAACGGTCGAACGCCACACGTACCCGTAAATTTCATGAAACATTCATGAGAAGAATTCCGCGCGATTTTAGTGCGCCTTTTACGACGTCGGAGGCGATACTCGATGCCGAGTATACTCCGGTCTAATTCGTTTCCTCCGGGGCTAGAATAAAATTGCAAATTACGAGATAAAGGGTTGAATTCTCCTCATTATCGACCCGACCCGGAAATTTTTATTTAATCCAGCACGGGCGGTGCGCGCAAAAAATTGGGAAAACCGTGTTCCCCTTGTTGCGGTCGGGGAAAAGCGAGAAAATATTCACGTAATATCAGGACTGAATTTTCACGAACAACGTTTTCTTCAGCAATTCTCCTCGCTATCAAACTGACGATCGTAAATGCACACGAATCCTCAGACAAACAGAAAACCATAATTGCACTTTTTATATCAGTTATCGAGCCCACCGGTCGGCCATTTTTCTCCAGGCTGCGTCCATAAAAGCCCGAGTTTATGAAGTCGCGGAAGCCCGGTTATTACCTCGATAAACGATAAATTAGTCGACGAAACGGCTGGAATCGAGGTCAGCGTCGGAAGCACGTTTCTTTCGACTGGACACAGTGGAAACAAGCCCTAAAGGTTCTCCGGAGTCGCGGCCTCCCCCTCGTTACTTTCGCGTGGCCGGTCGGCCCGCAATTAATCACGCTGACATTCGTTGGGACCCCGGGTTGCTTTTCGCGAACGCGTTGTCAAGTATTTTCGTCGGGGAAACGTATAGCTGCGTGGCCGTTCTTGAACAGGATGAATGGGCTTGGGAAAGAACGCGCCCCGGCTTGTTGTAATTCTTTCTACCGGTTTTACGAGCCCTTGTGCGAGGACTAGGCAAGGAGAGTTGTTAAGATAGTATCTTTAAGTAGACTTCAGAGGATCCAGGATGAATTACCAGGCTTGACGATGTCGCGTGTGCCGCGCGATCCTTATTGGGTCCGGATCCTGCGTCGACCGTGCTATCGATTACCTCCAAATCCGAAATTGCTGTAACTGGGGACATTTTTGTTGGAAATGAGTCTATTGAGAGACTCAACAGAATGATTAAGAAACGTGTGCCACGTACGAGAATATTTTAAATGATTAAATTGTTAGGATGAACATTTTCAGAGTCGAAGATTGACATTTTTTCGGTGGTGTTACAGTGAAATAAGAGATGTGCAACTGCGTTAGAATGGACTGCGAATGCATCTGCAGAGTTTCGCCAGCTTTTCAAGGGAGCACAGAGATCCACGAGTACGAAGCGGCCATTAAGACCAATAATGCTTTTGTGATTTTTGGCTCGAACCATGAAGAAGTGGGTCTCACGGAGGACCAAAGGGAGATTGAATAAGTTTATCCGGGTGTAAAGTAGAGTCTGTCGTTTTTCTTTTCATCGTCGCCGCGATGGAACTTGTTGCGTCGTCACCTCTTTGATACGACACTCTTCTTTTTGGAAGGGAGCCCTCTTGATGGGAGATCCTTCAAATGACTAACCATTTCGAGATCCAAAACCTCTGAAACCGACTTTCATTTAATAATTTTTCTCCGTTGATTTGCCAGCGGAATCGTGAAAATAGGTTACACGAGACTCGATTCGAAAACCTGATTCCATATTAAAATAGTCTCCATGCCGGAGCAACAAGCTCGTAAACTTAATAAAATTCATATTGATCGGGGGCACGCGCTAGGAGTTAAACGACCCAATAAAGCCGTAATTAACTGCGAAAGAGTCTCGCTTACGAACTCGGTCATGCGGAGCAGTCTGCAGAATCCGATACAAATTAACTCTCTAATTACTGCTCCCGTTCATAGCAAGGGAGCAAAAGGCATCCTAGATTCGAATCGATAAGAGTCGCTCTGAAGTCGCTTCCCAGGAGCCCTTGTAATCCAACAATTAAAAGAACAACATTTTATTGAACCCTCATAACTAGACTACGGATTTTTATGCATTTATGTCTTCAAAAAATGCTAAATTACAAAATTGCACAGAGTTTAGTACGATTTTCTATTTATTTCAGATGTACAAAGGCTACTACCACTGAACAAAATATTTCGTTCGTCCCCACTTTCTTTTAAAAATTGCATAAACATCCACATAAGTCTACTCATAACCTTTGCTATGCGTATAGGTGTGTGTAAACGCACCCCAGACTAAAGTTCACCTATAATATTGAGCTTCAGTCTAGAGTAGACTCTCTTAAGCTCCGAGCAGGGTTCAGTCGTCGATCGAGCAGCGACGCCAGATGACGATCCACTTCGGATCGACAAGGACCCATCCGGCAGCTAACTCTGCGCACGATACGTAAATATTTATTGACGGTTTATTACCTCGACGGATTATTGATAGGTTCGCGGACAACTTCAGCCGAAGCACGTAATCCGGATTATGCGTTCACGGGGATCACGAGGAGAGACGCGTCGTGTATCTTGGACGCCTTCGGCGTCCTCCGTGTTCTTTCGATCGTGGAACCTCGAACCAAAATTACTTCGGTGTTGGTAATTTGTTCGTTAACCCGTTAACGCTATACGACCACCTACAATCACAATATTGAACTTTGGAAATCGATCAAATCTATTTATTCACCGCGATGCCAATTTGCCTGGGGAAAACTCGTTTGTAAAAGAACATTCATTTGAAAAGGACAGAATCGTACGGTCATTTATACGAAGTTTTTAAGAATGATAACGAGAATCTACAGTCTCGAAAAATTCGCGTACCGTTCCGCGGTTTACTTTCCAGTGTAGCAAGCAATAATAATAAGAAGAAGAGGCAAGCTCCGAGCATTTTGTTCAGAAAACGAAAGAAAGTCTTTCTTCCTGTAAATTGTTTTCTTACCGTATATACCGAGACGGAACATATTCCGATGGTATCCACCGTCTCATTATAAAACTACCTTAGCATTGTTCAAAATTTTTATATAATACAACGTGTATTACATAGCTGGCTGGGGTGCCGGTTCCGCTGCGCTAAACTACGTGTCGGACGTGTCCCGAATACGAAGTACAAGAAGTAAATCGAGATGTCCGGGAAAATCCGAAGTAGGATCAAGAATGGCGAAGTTATAGCCCGAGGTGCTATAGAAATATCGTGTGATAGAAATGGGGAAGGCTCGGCTTGCATGTCAGGAATTCGAAGCCACCTCAATTATGTTCAATCAAAATACGTTGTATCATTTGATCTGGAACATTTTTTAAAACTATTCTTTCTAATTATGCTATTCTGTGAACCATTTACAACAGTAATATATTATACCATAATATAATTCACTGGATATATAAATCACATAGAACAGAATGAAACAATACGCAAAAGAAAGTACATATGATCATAAATATCGGATTCAGTCATAAATCAATTGTCGCAAAATCGTTGAATGTGATTGAATTATTGAAGACATAAATATTCAGCAGCGACATAAACGCGAGGAATAAATAATTATTTAAATAAAAATAAATTTTTTAAAAAC
>CM052292.1:616719-629957 GCA_028455765.1 Lasioglossum oenotherae | reverse complement strand
ATGATTCTATCATTGAAACAATTGGCTTGTGATAGCTAAGATATGATGTAAATATTCTTGATTCAATTTTGTGGTCTATTTTATACTTTTTAGTCCATTTTAAAAACGTGGTGTTTTTAAAAAATTTATTTTTATTTAAATAATTATTTTCTGCTTTTTAGTTTTGTATGTGTGAAATTTTACAATCGATTTTGAACATTTTGATGAGATTATAACAGAGACATGTAGTAAATTTTAGGCGGCATTCCAACCGCGCAAATTTTGATCGTTCATTATTTCTTCTATGATTTTCTATGATTCTATCATTGAAACAATTGGCTTGTGATAGCTAAGATATGATATAAATACTCTTGATTCAATTTTGTCTAAATGTCTTGCAAATATTGCATCCAGAGTTGTTCCTGATCTTGTTGTTGCTTCATTAGGATCATTTACCATTTCCAACCTTAATTTACTTCTAAACATTACTGGACTGCAAGAAGTTTCACTTTTGCCGCGCGTGGTTTTCCTAGTTCCATTCTACTTGTACGATCGTAGACCGCCTTCACTTGTTTGAATGCAGATCGTCTTCATTCCACATTTTTTGGTGGCGTGCCAATCGTGGTCTATTCGCTTGATCATAGATTGCCCCCATTCTACTAGACTAACCATGAACCGTGCCAACTCAGGCATCCATGATCATGATCAATTCTACTTGTATAACCGAACACACCATCTTTACTCGAATAGCTCGACGATAAACCAAACTTTATTCCACCTTTGCGAATGTTTGTCAATCATGTTCTACGTATTTAATCGTGGATTGTCCTCATTCTAGTTGTTCAATCGATGATTGGCCTCGTTGGACGTTCTCGTCACACTTGACTAATTTTGGACTGTGCCGAACCAGTTGTAACGCTTGATCCAGCAACAATTCTATTCACCGATTATTTTTTGATCCTATTCTACCTTCATGGTCTTGATTGTCCTCGTTCTATTGGTTAATGAAATTGCTATCCTTTATTAACCCTAGCACTCCCAAGCTCCGATCCTTCACGCGAACTCCCAACGGTGGGGGGGGGGAGTCCCCGAGCCCATACTCTTCTTTACTCATTTCTCCTAAGAAAAAATTATTTAGAACAATAGGTTGGTAATATTTAAACGTGTGATACTTAACGAACGTTCTATATTGTATTTGGATGTATATGTATACAATAGAATTATATAAAATAATGTATACATTGAATTTGTAATTTTTTTTCTATAGCACCAAAGCCTTCTGGATATTAAACTATAATGTATAAAAGAAAATAAATAATTTTTTCAGAATTTTTCGCTCAAGAAAAATAGTCCTAATTTCAATTTTTCCAACCTGTGGGCTCGAGGCATAGGAGTGCTAGGGTTAGGGTAACTGAGGCCGTCCCATTTGACTGATTACTCCGGAAATAATTTTCCGGAGCCGACAATCAACGGCAGTATTTGAATCTGGATCTACCGACAAAGCGTTCGAAACGAGTCAAAACGATTCTGTGCGATTACAAGCCCGATCGCTAAATACCGGTGTCAGTCGGGGCTTGCTTTCACCGGGTTCCAGGTCGATGAAAACATCGTCGGGGAATTGCGATGTAACACAACCGAGCCGATGAAAAGTCCGGTATCGATCCGCGATCCCGATTCTGTAACCGGCCAAACACGGCCGCGCGAAGAGGTTCGATCACCGAACCGGATCACGCGGTCCGCTGCTCGATCCACTATACTTTCATGGTTGTTCGAGGCTGGTAACGGACAACCGACGAAAATTCCAATATCCGGGAAGCCCCGGCGTGCGTCGGCCGTATTTTACAGGACCGGATCCGTCGACGTCGCCGACGGGAAAACCGAAAAATCGTTCCACCAATTCCACGTGTCCCGGGAACGCGTGGAACGCGAAGTCTGCGTGCCACGGCTTCCTACGAAAGTATTGATAACGCCGATAACGAGCGGCGCGTGACTCCACTTATTGTTTCCGCGAATTTATCGCCGACGTTGCTACCGATCCTAGATCCTGAATACGTAAACACGTTCACGGTAATGGTAACGGGTTCTAATGGAGCGTATATCTCGCAAAACCTATTCTCAGCGACGATTCTCTAGGGGTAGTAAAATAGGGGTTGTTTTCGGAATATTATTTCCGGTTCGTGTGCGAATTTTTGTTTCTTCCGTCTAGATGTGTGCAGGAAATTAATTCTGAGGCACCACTAATAATTATTGTACCATTGTTTAATATATTGATTACTAGACAGTGGACGTTTATGCAAAATGGAAATTTTGGCTGCTCTTTAGTTTAGAGGACTCAAAATTTATGCCTTTCTTCTACAAATTATGATGTATTTGGTATGTAATCCTGGAGATTTGTACCCGGGCGGCTGCAGATCGAAGTTTCGATCCTGTAGGGTCAATGGTTTCGGAGTTATGTTTCCTTAAAGTTGAGCAATCTGCAGTGTTTTTGACAGATAAGGGCGCCGTCATATTGGTTTGTTGTGTCGCGCGCCGCTTACCGAGCAGAGCCACTATGTGGTAATAGGTTGGTGATTAGGTCGGGAGGCGGCAAGATAAGCGGCTCGCGGTCGTCGATACAAGTCAATATGGCGCCCTTACCTGTCAAAAACACTGCAGATTGCTCAACTTTAAATAAGCATAACTCCTGAGAATCATTGATCCTACAGGACCGAAACTTTGATCTGCAGTCGCCCCGGGGAGAAAGGCACAGATATTGAGTCCGGTAAAGTAAAGTTTACCCGAAATTTTTTACCTGATTTGCAACAAACTGGAGTGAAATGGAAATTTATTTTCTTTCTCAATATGTTTGATAGATTGAAAGGGATATAAAAGTATTTTTAAATTCTTCTAATGTTTTCACTGTTCTCAATTACACTTACACAATTTTGTAATTGTATGCATAAATATAATGTTATAATGATAATTACAATGTTATAAATACAATGTCATTGTACAATAAATACAATACAATACGCTGTCTATTGATTACATTATTAAATATGTTGATTAATTTACTGCAATTGGTTAATCTTCGGTCACCAATGAGTCTTATACGTGGAGGAAATTGTTTTTCAATTGAACAGCATAGTTGCACATCGATTTGTTGGACAATAGAGCTTCACTTTGTCAATACGCTGTCATCAGAGTGACGAAGAATGTGAAACTCGCGTGACACAGAGAATCGTTGAAGAGGGTGTTTCCGCCAGGATAAATAGAAAATGAGAAAGTCCGAATGAAGAGGAAAACAGGAATTGATTCCGTGAGGAGACTTATGGCAGTGCCACGGACAGGAGAACTATGCGCTGCAGTCCCGTATACAGAAGTTTTATAGGACAAACGGTTTCGAGTTAACAAATACTTGAGAATTCTCGTGTCCTGCCGTTCTTTTCAACTCTTGGCGGACCGACTGCGACAGCGCCACGTACCTTTGTTCGGAAAAGTGGACGCGACACAGTTTCGACCGAAAGAGAAATACGTGTCAGAAACTACCGTCACCGGAAATTGTTCTAATTACTCCACAGGTGCACGTCCACGTGCTTCTCCGTTTTAGAAGACAACGGAGTTTTCTTCGCGCGTGCCCCTCTTTGTTAAGACCTGTCGCCGTTGCGCAGGAACAGGACAATCAAAAAATCACGTTACACGAGGAAACAACTTGAATATTAAACATTATTGGAAATCAAACAGCCAGGCATTCGAAGATACGAATGTTTCAGGATTCAATGATTCAAGCTCCTAACATTTTGCACCTTTCAAAATCAACTACCCATACGAACGACCGATAAACCCTTTCTTCGAAGGCCCCAGCCATGATTACCAGCCGATAGCTGTTATCCGCGTTAAAAATGAACCCCATCGGAGAACTAATGATCGAAAGTCCGCTAAAACAGCGAGCCGGTGGTCGGCAGCGTTCCCGTCGGTCGTGGTGATCAAGATTAATGAAAACCATTCGAATCGGCTCCGGTATCGCTTAATGCGGAGCAAAAGTTGCGCTCGTATATCCTTGTAAACGTCCAACAGAAGGGCGGCTGGCGTCGAATCGATAGCCCCGTAGCCCTACGCCGCGCCGTAACCTTCGCACGCAACCGTAAACCACGTAAACGAATTTCGTGATTCGTTTACCGGTCGATTAAACATTCTATGGTGGGGGGTGCGATGTGGCAAGGTCCTCGTCGCTGTTCCCGTGTCTAATTTCGAAAATGCAGTCGGCGAATCGGGAACAACCCAGAAACGAAACGAAAGGCTCTGGTACAAACGCGGCATTGTCCCGGACGGACGGCGACGTCAATCCCGGTCGCCTACATTTTCCAATTTCATTCACTCTGAGCGCGCGACCGAGCACTTCGCGCTTCCTTTCCGTTCCCATTCCCGTTCCCCGCAGAAATCTTCGCTTTTTCCTAGCCGAATTTCCCCTGTCATCCCTCGCCCTCTCGGTACAGGCTGTCCCGGCGCCGAGAGGAAGTCAACGTCTGTTCGTTGTCCCCGTTTCGGGTCGCTTCGCGGGTGAAAGCAATCTCCTGCAGGGCTTGGACACGTCCCCTCCGTCTAGGTCGTCTTTCTCCGACTTTTTATCTCGCTCCGTCTCTCCTCGGTCGCCTCTGTTCCTTTGTTTCCGCTCGTTTCCCTCCCCTTGTCCCCTTTCTTTCTTTGTCCACTTCATAGCCCGACCTACACCCCATCCTCCTCGGTTCGTCGTCGTCCATCCGACCCCTGGTCTCTCCTTTTAGCGGACAAACTATCGGAAAGTACTTGCACCGCCACCGGGAAGTATCATCTGTTATTTCTGCTATCCTACCGGGTGGTCAACGGATGATACTGTTTGCGGTCCCGTTCTTTCCCCCACGGAAAATGTAAGCCTCTCCGGGGACCTCCGGTGAACGTAACAGGAGATCGCGAATATAGTCTCTTTACGCGGCCGGGGTTTAATCCCCGCGGTTTATTTAAACTCTCCACTCGGTCGTTGTAAGCCGACCTGAAAATAAATTCTGCCTCTCCGCGATGCAGTTCCTTCAGGTAATTAATTGGAAAGATTTCCGGCCGAGCGCGAGTAGTATCAAGCTAAATCGAGCAGACGATCTGGCGATGTAGACCCTGCCACGATATTACAGTTCCTCGGAACAAGGAAGATGGTATTAAGCTAGGAAGATAGCTATTCAATTCGATTCTGATCGTAAATGCCTCCGCAACTTTTGTCTGATCGTAGACCGAGCTGTATTACTTAGCTTGAAATGGATCGTTCCGTTCTACGGAATTCTACACCCATTCTACGGATGACTACAGGCTGACTCGTACTACTAGTTCAACTGCACCCTGTCCTCTATTATTTGTCTGACTACAGACTGGCGCAGACTACCGGTCCACGAGTAAACTGTGCTCCACTGTTTCACTCACTGCGTTCTGCCATACCGTCAACGTACCAATCAACTGTCCCCAGGTACCTACACTACTTTGATGCCCAGCAGATATCGCAGAGTACTTGTCAGACCACTGTGCCACACGATTCACCCGATCATACGTCGCCCCTATTTGTCAGACCATGCGCCATCGTTATCCTCCATTTCCAGTACCATCCCAATCTCGACTCGTCTGACCACATCCAATACCACGTTAAAGCCCGCAGGAGCTCGGAACAGAAATCTTCAGTAATTTTGCAATTATTCTACTTCTTTTTCTCCCTCTGCCCAGATATCTAACTCCCGGAACTTTCTTTTTTCTCCTCTTCCTCCCTATCTCTGACTCCGTTTCCTTTTCTTCCCCTGGACAGTCGCATTCTGTCCCTTCTCTTCCACCGTACTTCGTCTCTCGCCAAGCAAACTATCGGGAAGTAGTCGCATCGCCACCCGGAGTCTCATTTGTTAGTTATACCAGCCGCAGGTTATAGGTCTCACCCAACGACGCTATCTATAGTCCTCTGTATCCCATTATAAACTTGCTCGGTTGTTATATCGTTAACCACGATGCAACACCGCCCACGCCGACACGGCGTCCCCTTTCCCCGTCCCTCCCTTCCCCACTTCCTTCCGGTCCTTCCGGATGACGGTCGCGTACACTAACACCCCTGCACGCGATTAATACGCCGGGACGATCATTCTTCAGGCCCGGCGAAAAGCCGTGCCTCCCGGTTAATTACCACGGTCTTAATGACCGAAACTGTTTCGTTATCGCGCCCGATTGAACTTTGCTCCCCTGAAGCTTATAAAAACTCGATGGCTTATGCTCCGGAAAATTGCCGAGCCAATTATACACAGTTAAGCGACCTGACCCTTGACACTGTCGTGTGCATGACATAATGCCTGGTCTACATTTAAATATTCATTTTTGCAAGATACGAGGGCTCTGAAAATTGGGTTCGCTTTAGTAGCCTGCCCCTTGACACTTCCACCTGGCGATTAAAAGGAACACGCGCAAGCTAATTTAGGATGACGGGTAAAGTAAATGTCTCTAGCGGTAACGCGATTTCACAGACAAGTATATATCTATTAGTACAATAACAAAACAAAACGAGATGTAACAAACAACAACGATAACGTGAAAACTAAAACTACAAACGTCAACTAATCTAAAGACCTAGAAAGGCACAAAGATAATGACGCGGCGATGATAACTCAGGAGCGATGCGTTATCAGCGAGTGTCACGAGCTTTTTGCTCTCATATCATCCTTATATAAACGGTTAACGACTTAAAATTTTGTCAATTAAAAGAAAATGACCCTAGATGGTAATCGATTAAGATGGTTACCAATGCCCTTTTCTTGAGGTTTTTCAATGACTATCGAACCATTCGAAAGCTGACCAAGAAAAACCCCTTCAAGTAAAATTTCAGTCCTCTAGCTTGCCCGCGAGTGTAGTTACAGGGTAAATTAGATTTCGCGCATTTTCCGGTTTCCGATGCGTTCTAAAATTCTGAAAAAATGTGACGTATTTTCGATCCCAAGAAGCACGGGTTGAAACTGTTCTCTGAAGAGAAGAAAGGCTACATTTTCCAAGAGAGAGTTCTACCGAGACTAGAAGGTAGAATTGTGCACTTTCAAAAGAAGGAAAATTGCATTTTGGAGCAGTCTGCGACAAGTGAAGTGCCTGGCATGATAGCGAGGATGATACATGGAAATTGACGATAGAAAATTCACACACACACAAGCCACAATATTCTATTAAAATAATAATTCAATTATAAACCCATGATGATTAATTGTTTGGGAATATCTCGATTCTTGTTCCCACTTAAATAGAAAATTACGAACGAGCTGCGGCCAAGTATGACAACATAATAATCCACGTTTAACCCTGAATCCCCGCGAGGACTGTTCCAAAAGTGCGAATGGGACACAGCAGCGTCCAAATTGTGTCAGTGAACGGGGAATTGTACGGCCTGCGAACGCAATAAGATCTCGAATGCGACATTCCATGAGCTTTTCGCTACACCTGCACACACGGTCTCCCTTATGGCATTCTACATCGTTTCACTCACACGTGTTCTGTGTCTCGTTCATACGTGGACTGCAGCATAAGCGTTTCTGAAATGGACAGGTGAAACTTCTAATTCCAGTCTCGCATTCCACGTAACCAAAACTTCCGAAATAAAATAAATAATAATATTAACGATTTTTGGGGTGTATATGTGTGGGAATATCAAGAAATGGAGAATCGAAACAGCGGCATCTCTGAGTATGAATGTGTCGGCGCGCCGAATCATTAATATTAAACTATCGTATATTATACTACATTGCGTGCGATAGAATTAAGGAAAACTCATAAGATATATTTCGCAGTTGACTACATGGAATCGCTAACCCACGTGATTTATTTTAAACTTAATCCTCATCTTGAATTTAAACCTTCATTGAACAAATTAAAATACAGCAAGATCTATTTTATTAAACAAATGAAATAATTCGACATAGTATAATATGCGAGCGAATAATTAAAACAAACATCCGTTGAAACCTGTTCATATCTGAAGAATGTAAAGATAGTCCAGAGAAAACGAAGATGGACACTACGTAAAAAGAAATGTACTAAAGAATCGATGAGCAATAGGTTGGTGACCCCCGATCTAGGAGGATGTGCCTCTGCACATTTCTCTAAATATGATCTAGCCAAGAGAATGATAAAAACGAATCAAAGATTGAACATCCGGTCAACATGCAAACGACAAATTAAGAAATGCGATTACGAAGAAATGATAAGGATGCACTGACCCCATTTTCGGGGCAAGCGCCTAGTAGTTGACACTTTGTACAATATCCCATCAAAATGATAATTTTCAAGCAAAATTAGAATTCTACATGATACTAATTTATCAGTAATAGTTGTAGCAAGAGTTTGATACCAAGAGTGTTAAGTTTTTACATACCACACTGAAAATACATCAGTTTAAAGTCCAACTTTGCAAAAACTAGAGCGCACCTATCCCACTCCACCTTACCCGAACCAAAGCCGGTGAATGCAGGTAGGTTCAATTCAAACCTGCGTTTTATTCTCTATCCAAATCTTTACACTTAAATGTATCTCTTTAAAACGTCCACCTTAGGACGTAACACAAGATAATGGCCTGTTCGATAAATAGAACGATTGCACAACGCGGCGAGGAGTCTCGAAATTCGAGGTCTGACCGTACACCGGGCTACTCTACTGGAAGCGATCCCTTGGTGGCTGATGATGCACGGACTTCTTCTCCTGACCTGAGCCGAAACAGCGTACAGTGTTCACAACGTCGATTTGACAGTTCCGTAGTTTAATTAGAACATTGCAACCAACTGGGCGAGCTTAATTAAGAAACAAGTGGTTCACAGCATATACACAATATTAATCCATAAAGTAGAATACACGAAATAAATTTCCATCTTCGTTTTATATATTCCTCCACCGAAACAATTCACTTGTCGGTAGGTTTAGTGTCAAAAAAGATAGTGACGTTGATTTACATTCGGCGAGTCTAGATGTGGGAGGAACAAACATTCGCGGAAACGCGTCACGGAGGACCGGAAGGAAGCCCCGAAATTTTGCGCAGATATAACGGTGTAGCGTCAAGAAGCGTCGCTGCGGGCAAAGAAACGGCCGCAATCTGGGTCCTCTTAATGAGCGCCCCAACTGACGCAGGAAGTCAGCCGCGTTGCTCAATTTTCATGTTAAGTGGAGGACAAAATTAAGCGAGCTGCGTTTGAACTCGCCGGGGACTAATTAAAATCGTTTTCGTGCGTCGCGTCGGCTGCGCGATCGACTTCCGTCGAGTTTCATTAAATGTCTCGCTAATTATAACCAGTGCCGCACGGATCTTGGCCTGGACGACAAACGACTTCGCCCCTGTTCCCCGAATCAATTATGTCTTTCGATGCGTCGACTTTAAGCCCGATCTCAATTATCGATTCAACTTGGTTTTTTCAATATTTTATGTTTACGCCCACTCGTCGGCGGAAATTCGCTCGGCTCCGGCAACGGGAACGCGGAGATATAATCGCAGAATAAATGTCCGTTATCGTGTACTCTTTTTCGGACCTTTTACAATCCATTAAAATCTGAGTCTAATCCGCGGTATCCTATGAAAGCAATTAAGAAGCGAGCGAGTTTCTGCAGCGAACGCTGATAGCGGAATCAATTCCTTGCTTCGGCGATCTTTTATTGTATAATTAATTCTTGAGCTGTAAGCTACTCCGGAAAATTTAATTTTCCAACGTAATCGATTATAGTTGTTGCGTAAACTGCTCCTGGTTACAAACCTCTAACCTTTCGCTGGTGAAGATTGTACAGGGTGTAACCCTGTCATGGTTTTGGCAGATGTTTGTACACCTCCGGATCGGTGGAGATTTGTTAAAAGAAATTGCCGCAAAACTGACTTTGACCTCGAAGTTCAAGGTCAAATTTTTTTATGCTTGTATCGCATTCTACTCACCATGCAGACTAAACTTGTGAAAGGAACCATACATCGCTGAACCGTTCTTTTATAAAAGAATGTTAAATGTTTTAACATCGTCTTCCGTTCCTTGACTTGAGAACCATCATGGTTTATGGCTGTTAACAATCGTCCTTGAATAGCGGCTTTGATTTAGCCACCATTATTTTGTAAACCGAACGGATGTAAACAAATAGAGGACAAATAGAGGTTCTCAAACATCTGCCAACATCATGACACTAAATTTTGTTACACCCTGTACATACAACTTTGAAATGGGAAATATTTCATGGGAATCGTGTCGGAAGATCCTTAAAAATAAATTTAAAGGGGCTAGCAAAATGATTTCCGGAACTTTGAAATCGATTACCAATGATAACATCGATTCTGCTTTTGATCGTTAAAGAAGATTAGCCATGGAATTTCGAACAATGGTGGAGAAAAATAATTAACAATACAACGCGCCCATTAATACATGCTCGTTCCCGCGGGTTTAAGCCATAGTTCTAATTACCTAGCGCTAATGACCACGATGAGCATGGCCAGGGGCGGCGCATAAATCGAACTGGGTCGCGATGGAAATGGAGGAAACATTAAAATTTCATCCGTGACGGAATCATTCGAATCTTCGCCATTATCCTCGCACAGAAATTGGAGCAACAAGGATCCAGAAAAAAAGTTACTAATTGTTCTAAAATAGAAAAGCTAATTTATACGACCGACTGGACGAATTCTGTAAAAAGAACCTGACACACAATCCAAAGAGATCCTACTGATCCATTAAGATCAAGATAACTAGCTCCAGCTTCCATTTTAATTTATCTGGCACGTAAAACACGAAGCACGGTGCTCCGTTCTCCGTAAAGGTTCAGCTAATGTTTCCTGTTTTAGAGGAGATACGTTCTAGTCGGCGGAAATTTCGAGCACGCCGAAAGAAGATCCTCTGCTACTTGGGCTAACGTTATCATAGCGCGGTGTAATGGGATCCTGTTGTACCCATATCATTTTTAGGAGCTGGGCGAACGAGATGAACGCCTCGGATAACTTCAAATTATGCTCCATATTATGCCCCGGATACTCTATCTATCTGAATTCTGGGAGCTTGAATAAACTCTACAGTTTATGCTCTTGTACTCGTTGGCTAATTAACCCTTGTGTTGCCACACTAAATTTTCTACGATGTTCGGTTACGTTCTGGTCGTTAGACGTCCTGATTTCAGTGGGTACACGGTTTTACGCCTGTTCATCTCTATACGTCTATTTACAATTGAGCCCCTTAATGGACAAGTGGCATAAGTCCAAAATTACGAAAAGATGGAGTTTTTACAGAAGTAGTAAGTATTAAGAATACTTGTTTTATTTAACACATTAACTTGTGTGTACTTTGTTTTATGTTAATAAAGAAGAAGAGTCAATTTTACATAATATCGTCATGTTTAGTTAAAAATATTAAATCTGTTGCTGGTAATAAAGATAAGATAATTATTTATACTGATTCTTGCTCTGGACAAAATCGTAATATAAAAATAGCTTTGTCTCTGTTAAAATGAGTGCAAGGTGATGATTGGACTGCGGATCTTTATGCAAAATAAAAATTGTTTGCATTGACTGCAAGACACAAGAGCGAAATAAACATTTCTTTCCGAGATTCCATTGAATTCCACTGTTCTAAATCATGTTTTCCATTAATTAAAAATTGCATGGATCATAATAGAACATGTATCAGTTACTACCGTGAGTGACTCATAGAGTGATGGGTTCACTATCGCGATCAGGATTAATAAAGTCGTGCAGCGAACGAAATGAATCAACGTCCTCGGGAGCCGCGATAATTGGCCGGCTGAAAGCTAAAATCATTCGGGTGCCTAAGTAATTCCTTCGATTATTCAGAGCCGAGTAAATTTGACTTCGACCAGTGTCCGCGTTGCGGCGGTTTCTGCGAGGCTCGAGCGTCAAATGAGCGACCGCAATTAGGGCAGCGAGCGTCGGTTTTATCGGTGCGTTCCGAGCGAAACGCAATCACGGGATGGCGAGCGGTTCGAAACACACGGCCTCGTGTTCAGTTCTGCCTTTGAACCACCGACACGTTTTTTCGCATTGCCCAAAGATCTGCACTAACCAATTTCTGTGGAGCACGACTGGAAAAACATTTGAACGATGCAAGTAAGGTAGATGTCGGTAGCGATAAGGTAGTGGTACAGTTTTTTCCATATAAAACGTCAAGAAAGTAAAGGTGTGCGAGACCGGGACGGGACGGAATGAGAACGGGACCGATTTAAAACTTTCGGGTTTCCCGAAAATGTTCGGGATTTCTCAAAATACTGGGATTCGAAAGGGTGTCTTGTTTTCTTGAATATGACCATAGCGTTAGATTTATCTAAATAAAACATCAAGTTTTATTTAACTTGATAATTTATAACTAGACAGCGGATGTTTACGCAAATGCATATTTTTATAGAAAGTTATGGGACTTGGACAGAAATTTACGTTGTATAATAACTATTAATGTAAATAACCATTAACATCATGTTAACATCATGTTTTTGAGATGGTAACCATGTTCCGTCTATGAGCCTCCATAAAAGTAAAGTAACATCATTATACATTTTCCCCAATTGTCCATAAGAAATTGTTTGTCGAAAGCCAATCGCAAACAGCGTTTATGGTTCGACGGGTTATCGAAGTTTTTCAATACTACTTGGTTTCCACGCGAATGAATACGATCATCCGGAGACATTACAATACAATTGAAGCACTTTATCGGGTCGATATTAAACAATGAGTTTTCTCGATTTTCCTGAAAGCGTAGCTCCGTGTCGTTTTATTATCCAATAACGTGCGGTTTAGACGGGCTCGCTCCTCCGGATAACCGTTCCGCTGCGTATCCTTCCCTCATAATCCACTCCCGACAGACCTGCGACATGCTGGCGGCTTCGTCGTCCCCGTGTTCGACGGTTTATTGCCTCATCGTCGTCGAACGGTCTTTGAATTCGAGTTCTCTCGAACATCCTCCGTGCGACCCGCCCGCGTTCGATTCGAAAACGATCGACGTACAGGTCCTGGGTCTCGTAGTCGATCCTTTGGGAGCTTATAATGGGTTTGAATCCTCTAATTAATTTTGCCGGGGCCCATAATGCGTCGGGACGAGGCTATCAATCTTTCGAGGATGTACTGTGTCTATGGGACTTGGGATCAATCTTCTGGGAGACCTTAAAGGGCTCAAAGTATCCATTTATTTGTTGGAAATATGTGAAAATTAGAGTCCCACAAATTTACCAGAAATGTATTGATCGCGCCGAATGGTGATGCTTGACTTGTTCGGGATGGGTGACTT
>CM052292.1:578330-616619 GCA_028455765.1 Lasioglossum oenotherae | reverse complement strand
CGCTACGTTGTTTAATCATGTGAACTGTTTCCAGAAGTAATCTTTGCCGTAAATTGGGTTCTCTGTCTAAGATTTTTGCATTTTCAAAATCAAATGTGTGGTCAAACTCAAATGACTGCTTCGTCAAAGCGGTGTGTTGTGTTGGGGGCAAAAAAATATTTTTCTTATGTTCTTTAATTCTTGTGTCTAAATGTCTTGACGTCTGTCCAATATATGCGCTATTGCAACCTTTACATGGTATCGAATAGACAATGTTACAACTCTTCAACTCTTATTATTCAACTCTTATCGAATATTTACGATCGTGAAACAACAAATTAATTACATAGGGTATGCCCAACCACATAACGTATGTAGTCTTTTGATTTTTTCAAAACAAAAACATAGAAAGACACTTCGGTCTGACATTATCATTGCTGTGTTCCTCCTAACAGTTCAACAATTCTTGATATAAGTTCGAAGCATACATCATAATAGTCAGAGCCGACGAAAGGTCTCAAAGGATTGGCTTCAACACTTGAACTCGGTAAACGGCCTCAGGGGATGGACTAGAAATTCTCGGTCTCGATAAATGGGCTCAAAGGATTGACTGCAACACTCGAATCCCGTAAATCGTTTCAAAATATTGATTACAACTCTCGGATCTGATAAATGGTCCTCCCAGCTTGGTTACCAGGTTCAGTCTCGGTATATGTTACCAGAAGAGATTTACTGCGTGGTTCGCACATGCTGCTTGCTCCCAGAACATTCATCAGCAGGTCCAAACTTGATGGACTGTTCCAAACTATTCATCAGGATTGTCCAAACTTGATGCGATTCTCTCACGAGGACTACAACTTTGAGACAGCTCAGCCAGATCGAGTCATAATTCCAACATATTAAGTGTACAAGCTGCTTGATGAGTTACATTAAGTTCCTCAGAAAGTTTCTGTTGTGTTTGACAACGATTATCATTAAACAATTGCTCTAATTCTTCGTCCTGCACTTTCTTCGGCGGCATTCCATTGCGTTCTCCATCACTGAGATCAAGATTTCCACTAGGAAAACCTTTGGAACCACTTCTCGCATGTTTTATAAGGTACAGCATTTTTATCTAACGCTGAACAAATCATTTTCGTGGCCTCAGCAGCAGTTCTTTTCAAGTCAAATGCAAAAAGCATACAGTGTCGAATGTGCTGTTTCTTAACGCCATGGTGCAAAGTATTGTTTCTTGAGGTTATGTATCAATTAGCGTAAATTTATATAGTGCGTTTAGTAGGGTAAGGTTGATGCTTTAAAACCATAAAGCGGCGGGAGAAAATTTTAATTTATAATGCAATTACAGTTGAATATACATATGTAAAGGCACTGAACTTATTTGTACACCTAATAGAATTCTCAAAAATTTTATTCACACTCTCAGAGCGATTTTTAAGTCTTACTCAGAGCACTTAGATCTGACATGTACTCTCAGAAAGTGTGAGTTAGGTCTGGGTTACGATCCCAACATAGAATGCTCAAAAATTTCATTCGGATTCATTTTAGACCTGAGATATACTCTCAGTTGATTGTAAAAATAATAATTACACTGCAGATTTTATTCTTCAGACTCTTCAATCTTAAAAAAGTCATCTTAAAAAGTCATGTAAAAATTGTGCTAGCTCTTCAATCCAGTACAACATAAATTCCAACATAATATTTTTCTCCCGGGGCGGAACATATTCGGTAGCATTCGCAACGGCGAATAATTCTGTCTAACGTTTAGTATGATTGAAGAATAAATTAAGAGTTCCATCGCAGCTCGTCCACCGGTCGTTATGGTTTCTCATTTAGAAGAAAGGGTGATTCGAAGACGGGAAACCCCAGCTCAGCCCGACGGAACACGTTTCCCTCTCTTTTTCCGAGGATGGGGGGACGGCGCGGCCTGGGGATGGATGGACGAACGAGTTCGATCGATCGATTCTCGCAAGCAAGAAGCTAATGACGGGAGCACCGCGAGTCGATGACCGACTTCATTTCCCATTCGCGACGGGGAAGAAACGAGTCTCGTAGAAATTCCTGCCTAACTCGATCAGACGAAACTAATAGAAACTCGATGCGTCCCGCGGATAAAGAGCCCCCGAGGGACTTAATGAACCATCCAAAGACGGAATCTGATATTTCGGCCTGATATCTCGCTGGTGATTCCGCCGAGTTTGCTTGGAAATCTTCCACGACTGTCGCTGGACCAGCTTGACATTCCTTGGTCGAGGAAATTTCCAGAACTTCCACGATCGATGTAAAAAAATTGCGAAATAATATGAAATGCAATTCACGATTAATAGACTGCGGATCTTTCTGCATTTATAGCGAAATCGAGTAGATAAAATTCAAAATTGTTGTAAAATTTTTCAAGTTAAAGATGCCAACATATGATATCTCCTCCATTAAAATCGTTGAGGGAAGAAATAACATTCAATTCGGTTTCTATTTCTTGCAATTAATGCAGACAAGTTTTATTTTACACAAAGATCCGCAGTCTAATAATGAAATATAAATGATACTTCCGCATGCGTGGCATTAATATTTGAAAACCGTTTCCAGAAGTTCTCCAGAATTCAATGCCGCAATACTATAACAAAATAGTAGGTACTGTGGAAGTGGTACAATTTGTACGGCCGCTACAACAATCGATAATGGTATTGTTACCGTATGCATGGAGCAGTGATTCAAGAACAACGGGAGAAATTTCATACACTGCAGCGAAATAATTTTCGCGAATTCGCATAAAATACGAATACAAGAAGCACGGTGAAACATAAAGCATAATTAAATGCAGCACTGTTTCGACGCTAATGCGTTGAAACCACTGAGAGGGAAATAAGATTCTATTTAACTCCAACCATCACGGCACATGATTTTATTCCGTATAAAGACTCATTATTTATGACTACCTAACGAACCTTATTAGTAACAAAAATACCTAAATACATTCAAGAATTGGTTCAAAACTATTTTAAAGATCAGTCGCTGTAGCTTTCCATCTGAGAATAGAAACGGGCTTGATCCAGGTTGAAAAATGATCACCGGCGTCTGATTCCTCTTGTTCCAGGCAGGTCTTTGCTTTGGCGGCTTTAATAGGGCCAATGAAGACAAAGAAGGTAACGTTTTGTCAGCTAATTAACAGGAAATTCGGGGAGCTCCGTTTCTTCCGAGGGAGTTCGGAACTGCGAGAGGGAGAGAGAAAGGAGTGCGAGTCCGGGAAATGTCGCGAAGACGGGAATTTCGCTCTGAAAAGCGGCAAATTAAGTGATCATGGGCTTGCTGCTTGCACGGCGCGCAGATACGAACGCCGGAAAGCCTAGCCTCGGGTTTCCGGCGCGTTCCAGGCTCACCGGGAATTTACGGGAACGGCCAATGAGACGCCTTAAATTCGAGAGTTCCGCGCGAACGGGACACACCGCTCCTGGGACCGAACGAGAAACTGCCAATCCGGCTTGAAACACCGTCGGGCTCCGTCGGGATTAATTGAAAAAGAAGATGACGGATGATGGGACGCTAGGGGAGGTCGTCCTTCAACCCTCCAACCGGTTCTTGGCCCCGTAGCCATGTTCAATCGACCGTACTCGCCGATTGATTATTGTAGTCTTTGCGTTATTACGACTTCTTGCTTCATTGCCGATGTCATTGTTCGTTGCTCGAGTCGTTCCTATTCGCTGGAGAGGTGGAGGAAGTGTCCGGAAAAAAGCTTCCGGGATTTTTTCAGAATTTTGGAAACTTGGGGAACTTGAGGTATTTGAAGAACTTGGAGCACTTGATCGGTTCGAGCAACTAGAAATGTTTAGAACTTAAGGGGGTAGACTCGTTTTTCCAGGATTGCAAGGGTGCGCGATGCGCGTTCTCATTTCTCGATAATGCAAAGATGGCCGTTTTCAGTAGTCAAAAGCGCTAAAGTGCTATTTTTACGTTTACGGGGCGTAATTTGCATTATTCGGCAGCGTAATTTGCACTATTTATGTACCACGTTTTTATTAGCTCGCTTTCTCGTTTGTCTGATTTTAAACTAACTTCCCGATGAGCTTAGAGACTTGAAATTTTAAACATAGCTCAGAACTGGACGACAATGCAATATTTAAAAGAAAATTTTTAAAAATTCTAATGCGTTTCTCCTTTTTAGTCCGTTTTAAAACGTGGTATTTTTAAAAAATTTAATTTTATTTAAATAATTTTCATAAAGCTGCAACAGCTACATGCTTCCGAATATGCAAACGTAAACCCCTCGTAAACGTAAAAATTAGACTTTTGAGGACTCGCCGCCTAGATTGATCTTTTATCTAGCGCTTTTAACTTTGACTAATGATAAACCCCATCGCATGCATCATCGAGAAATGAGAACGCGTGTCCCGTACCCGTACAATCCTGGAAAAATGAGTCTACAGTCTACCCCCTTAAGTATCTTGGAGAATTCTAAGAATTTTGTTGGCTGTAATGTCGTAAGAAAATTCTTGGCTGCGTTCCGATTCCAAAGGTCGCGACTCTAGAGACACCTTGTACAAGCAGTATTAACAGGAAACGTCGTTAGCTAGTCACGATACAGGCAATTCTAACTTCACACAGCCTCGGGCTAGGATAAGCTGAATCAACGACCTAATTTAAGTTCAACGCCTAACAGATATCGATATTCCAACAATGACAAATTCATACGACCGTTCTTTGGTGACAGGTGTGCTTCACTATCATTGGACAGGCAGAAATGCATGTCTCCGTTTCAGAGAAATTAATATTCTATCCTGAAGTCGAGACATCATTCCGTAGCATGACAGTAAGAATTCCCGTGGGTACAATATATATAAATTCATTCCTACGTTGTATCAAAAGTTCCCTGACATGGACGTTGACAGCTGGAATAATTTTGTGCGCGGAATTTCATCATAGAAAAATTACTAGAACTGTTATAAAAACGAGTAATAAATATATAATGATCCTAGTCTACATATAACTACGACATTAATAAATAAATATAACGTAACATAGACTCGGGTAAAATCTACGAATAGAGGAATATAATTTTAATCGAATAGAATAAATGCAATACGTTTTACACGAAGCCAACGGATTCGAAACTCGCAGACCACGGTCGACATATGTGCTCGAATCGATCCGATATCCGAAAACGAAGCCGCTCGGGATATCCTGCACACACGTCGCTCGTAGAACCGGAAGTCATTGAAAATGAACAAGAGCGAGAGAATAAAGTGTATAAAATGCATCGACGTCGAAGTGATTAAAGAACTACGTTCTAAAAAATTGTTCAACGATTTTTGAAAACGAAAACTTCTAAACATTCTATAATAAGATACTGAATCTTTTACGAAAAATAATTTTGTACATTTTTAACCCTTTGCACTCGAAGCTATTTTAACTGAAAAATTAAACATTTCTTCCGTCCTAGAATATGTTATAAATAAATGTCTAGTAATGCATATAATATTTTGAATAAAATAATCCCGATTAACCATTGTAAATGTTAACTCTATTTAATTTAATGATACTTTCTCGGCGCTACAGTTTCGATCAATGAGTAAATCTAGCAATTTTGCAATAAACTTTTCTTCTTTCCTAACGTTTCGGTTCAGTTTTGAACCTTTTCCAAAGGAAAATTTTCCGTTTGCTATAATAACTTTAGTTATGTGAATTGAGCATTGAAAAACTGATTTGTACACGCTGCTGGTTTAGAACGTACTACTAGAAGAAGATTCAAAACTGAACCGAAACGTTAGGAAAGAAAAAAAGTTTATTGCAAAATTGTCAGATTTACTAATTGATCAAAACGAAGTACGTTCAATTTACATAACTAAAGTTATTATAGCAAACGCAAATTTTTCCTTTGAAAAAGGTTCAAAACTGAACCGAAACGTTATGAAAGAAGAAAAGTTTATTGCAAAATTGCTAGATTTACTAATTGATCGAAACGGTAGCGCCGAAATCATCATTAAATTAAATAATATTTTGAATAATGGTACAGCCATTTTTAGTGGTGACTCACAGTTTTTCCTGAGTGTTTTCGATGTGGGTTTTTCCGGCGCTGACATTTATTACCGACAGGAATTGGCGAATTACACATTTACACGCATCTAGCCGTGTATTTGTGTATTTGTCCTGCGGAACAGGCCAATTAGAATATTATGCGACGGGACACGGGTCGTTCAGGCCCGTAAAAAACCCATCGGGCATGATATGGCAATGCGTGTCCGCGATTATTCAAAGCGGCCCGGGTTTTTGCGAATTACCTCGGCGGCAGAGACCGTCCAATTAGCAAACAGATTGAACAGAGATCAGCTTCGACGGCGAAATCTCTCCGTGAAATATAACTCTAACTGTTATTAATATCTCTTCCTCCGAGGCACTGATAACAGTGAGCATTCGTGTCACGCGGAATTAATATAACAGAGTACTTACATGCTGCGATGCGAAATATTTCCACGAATCGAAAAGAATGGCTCCATTCATTAGCGAATTTATGGAATTTTTGCCACGTTTCGGATCGATTTTTGTTCCCGGATGAAAGAGAAGCTGATTGATATGTCGTTCTCCCGACTTTATTTTTCTTTTTTTTTTTTTTAATCTGACCGCTTCGAGTACGCGACTATTTCGAAATGAATGGTCGCGGGAACGAATAAATTTGAGAGTGAGCGATGACGTTTTTAATTGTGGACCAGTCTACTTTATTGAAGCAGTGTAATAGTAATAGTAATAGAAGAAATATGATGCAGTGTAATAATAAATTTTTAAATGCTTTCGGCGCAACGGTTCGATCTTTTTTTTTAAGCTGGTGAGAAATGTGTATCTTTGATGGTAATGTTTAATAATTTTTTCATGTATCTATTCTGTAAATTTGTCAATTTGTTATACGCGAAAGTAGCAGTGGTAAAAGCGTTGAATTTGTTGATAATACTATTTCTAATGAAGTTCGGAATTATATTGTTCGATCTACATTTTAATAAAAATAACTTTCTATTACTTATCTTAGCTATTGATGATTTTGTGTTGGACCAGTCCTTGAGAATCCTTACAGTTTCAATTCCAAACTGTCTCGACATTGACGCATAAAAACTATTCTTTGTTGTCTGTTTTTCGCCATCCATGGTAAATATGTTTCTTCTATCGATCGTACGTTCAAACCGTTGCGCCGAAGGCATTTCAAAATTTATTAACAGCAAATACGATCGATAGAAGAAACATATTTTGCAGTGTAAGTTTGGTTAATTTTGAGCGTGAGATACAGGACGAACGATAAATAATAGTCTCGATTAAAAGGAGAATTAATAGCACTATTCATGAGAACAGGAAATTCACGTCTTAGGATTTAATCTCCAAGGCTCAATCTCTTATCTTTCGTTCATAATTAATGCAAGAATACAGTGTATGACTCCACTTGACAGAAATAATATACCTCGCTCCATTGAAACTGCTTTTGGAAGGATTATGGAGCTTCGTTCCAAATATAACTCAGAAGGTTTTAATCCGTTAAAATGTGTGCGTGTGTGTGAATGTTTCGACTGAAATCGACTTACTCGAAATATAGGTACAATAATTCTTTCGAAAATTAAACGACTAGCTAAATGCTTTGACGCAAATAAACATTTGAATAAAGGACACAGTAATTCTTTGTACGAAAGGTTCTATAATACGATTATTCCAAACAGAAAATTAAACATCTGGCTAAAATAAATCGACTCGAATAAACGAATACATACATTTGATGTTGTCGGCCAGAAAAGCGCAGTTAAAAAATATGGTCCGGCATTTTACAATACGATCCAATATCTCCTTTATCCTTTCGAATCCGAAATCCTTTGTTCTAGCGCCGAGATATTGCGTCAAAATGACGAATTTATCGCGTAAAAGAGAAATCCCTTTTCATATTGTAACAGACCGCAGACGTTACACAATTGATCGCCCACACACGCACGCAACACGTTTAAACACACGGAACACGACACGAACAAAAGCTTTCATAAACTTCAAAACATTTTACACTTTAAAGAAACATCTATCTCATTGCCAGTTTGTCATAAAAACATGAAATCCGCGGCGCGGACTTTATCTCTTAAAAGTTGCAAAACAAACGAACCAATAATAAAAAAAGATGGAATTGCGTTGTTTACTGTTAATAAAATATATACATTCAGCGCATAAAGAACCACTGAAATTTTGCTGAACTATTCTTCGTTCGTCGTTTTCGACGTTCATTTTTAGGGGTTGAAATTCGGGGTGGTTTGGAGATACAAATAATAATTGCGAATTGTATTTGTAAATAACAATTAACTTTATTATTTTAAATAAATTCATTTAGACTTGCTCAAATAATAAATAATTATTTTTGCATTTTATTTGAATGTCTAAATAATTATTTAAATAAATTTATTTATTGCCCAACACTGCCTGTACGTATTTGGCCAGGAATATGAATTCCCAGCGCTGTTTTTACGCAGTTACGAGTTACTCGGCTCGATATCGAGCTCGGTTGATTATTTAATTGCGCCAGGACAGTTCCTTGATAAACGTCGCCGATATTGCCTTCTTTCCCCATCCGGGAGCGCACGTTTATTACCTAGAACCGTCACCGTCTCTCGTCCACTCCTGCCATTTATTTACTTATTCAGTCTCATCTTTTCCGGTCAGCAGCGAAAAAATGAAACATCGTTCGAAGACCAGGAACATCCCCTATTCCCAGGGTGATATTTGGTGATGAAAAACCGGGGAGAAAGGGACACAGAGTCCTTAAAGAATAAGGGGGAGGATTCTGGGGTGGGAAACGATCGGGACGCCCTATCTTTTCTTTGTTATTGAAGGGCACTCTGGCAAGTGCGAAGAGCGTTTACGATTCGAGAGGGCTGCTCCGCCATTTTAGGGAATCTTGGGTCGCCCGGAAATTTTCTTTTCAATTTTAATCAGAAAAAACCTTGCTCATACTTGTATTTATTTATTTGGAGATCCAGCGTCTATTGTCGACGCTGGTTTTTCAGATTTCGGGTACAGTGTGATATGGAATTTTTGTATAGAATGAAAAATGAATTTTTGTGAAGGTCGGCAATAAAATTGGCCAGAAAACAGAGGTGGGCATTATTTGGCGAAACAAATATTTCAAATACTATTTAAGATTTTAGATTTTATTTTGCTTAAAGAAAATAGTATATATATTTTAAATAAAATACACATACAAATCCGAAAATAAAATATTTCTATTTTAACAATCTGAACCTCAAACTAAACTATTTCTATTTCAACAATTTGATCCAAAATATTTCTATTTAAAATCAATATTTCAAAATAAAATATTTCTATTTTAACAACCAGAAACACGAAATAAAATATTTTACTTTTTGCATTGTTGTAATACTCTGAGAAACCGCATAAACATATACAGTCTATCTTATCGTTAAGAAATGATTTACACTCGTAAATGTATTGAATTCGAACCATTATTTTCAGCAATAATATTTAAAATTGAAATTGAAAATACAGTCAAAATATAAATATTTTCAATATTCTTCAAATTGATTATTTTATTTTCACAAATTACTGCAAAATATTTTATTTCCAAAGGTGTGTGCACATTCTTCAAAATAAATCGGAGTATTTACTATTTACTATTTAAAATACTATTTTCGCCAGCTCTGCGTGTGCCAGAAAATCAATTGGAAAAATTATTCGTGAAACGCAAATGGAGAGGACTCGTTTTAACAAAAGATTGATCCAATTCGCTGGTTGCGCGGAAAAGCCAGAGCTTGTCTGGAAACTGTTCGATCGCGGAATTTCCGAAAGGTACCAAATAATTGGAACGGAGTACATGACACACAAAATTTCGCGAGACACGGGCGAAAACGCTTTTTTTTTGTTCGTCCCTCGAACAGCCCGGAGGCGATGAAAAATTCAAGCAAATTAATGGACGAGAATGCTTCAATGCACTCTCGAAGTGTGCCGTAAAAAAAAAACGCCGTCGAATTCGGAATTTCCGTGCAATGCGCGTGCAACTGGACTCGATACTGCAACTGTCCGTGCAGTTACATTTTTTACAGTCGCCCTCGCGAATTGCAATCCACTCTCCCGGAAAATGATTGTCCACTCAGTACGATTCCGGTGAAAGTTGAAGAAGAAGCAGGAAAAAGTCAGAAAGAGGAAGTTGTAGGAAGTTTGTATGATTTTTGGGAGAGGGGGAAGGAAAAGGGAACACGTCCGAGATTCCGTGGGGAAATTTTCACGGCTGCCAGCAGTTTTTGAAATCTTTTGGACGGGACAGCTCGGGGAAACGCGGTCCTGCTGTGTGTGTGTGTGAGAGAGAGAGAGTGTATGCACTCTCGCTTTGCCTCGGTTAACTATTTAACGTAGCGTTGACTGACAAACCAGGCAGCATGAAAACTCGGAAAAATTGGGGAAATTTGGTTAACACTCTGGTGAAGCCTGTAGGAGGCGTAAAAACCTTGTTATTATTTTATTACTGCTTTTGCTAGATTTTTTGAAACCCTCTGAACTATTTTATTGTGAGTATAAATTTAGTTTGTGTTAAATGTGTTGGACAGAGAAAGTGGATTTTCTGGAACCGGAAAGAAAAATTGGAAAGTCAAGGTATACCGATCAGTAAAATGTTATACTAAGAATAATTATATTTAGATTGTGAATTGTGTATTTTGTGAATTGTGTTTGGAAATTCGATTAGCTATGTTGAACAACCTTAATAATAGTAATCGAACAATTGGAAGCATATAATGGTGGTGGAAATGAATACGTATTATACGTATAAACATAGCATGCGGATCGTAAATTAATACACGTTGTCCCAGACATATATAATCTAGATTACAGACTGTTACCATTTGTTGTTGCTTCTGATCTGCACTGAATTATTCATTAAAAGATTTTAGGAATGAAGAAATTAAATTGGAGAATTTAAGTGTCTTCGGACATTGAAGGGATTTTTCGGAATTGAATGCGCTTAAAATGGAAATTGGAAAGATTTCTTGGGGAATTGTATGGCTTTAAATTTCCTGGGAAATTTTCAGTAATTCGGGTAATCGAGTATTTAACATATAACCATTATCCTAAACCTAGTTCTACGCGACCACTCACAATTAGAATTCCATTACAAACTAATCGAATTTCGGAAGTTCCAAATCTCATTCTAATAATTAAGAGATCGTTCTACCTTCATTAAATGAATCCTAATTTCTCCGCGGAGAATTTAATCTACATTACGAAAGCATCTTTAGCCGATCCTGCATTCGATATTCATACCTATGGCAATAGTTATAGCAATCTCGCCCTATTCCAGGTACAGATTCTACCTTGCAGACATCAAACACAATTTATATTAAAACCTCTCAATTAATTCGAAAACAGATCACAGAAATATTTTTGATGTCCGATCGACGATTAATAACAAAAATTCTCTCGAGTCCAGTGAAGAAAATAATTGTAGCTTTCATTTAAAAATGTTTCGGATATATCCTTCCACGAACATTGACGGAACAAATTAATCCTGGCCGGATAATTAATGAAAAAAAATCTTTTCCAATACCACCGGCAGAGGAACGTATGTTCAGTCCGAACCACCATTCTTACTAAAAGTCCACAAACATCGGTCCAAAAAGCTGTACTGCATGATTGCTAAAAATCTTTCCCAACCCAGCTAGAACGGAGGGGTTTACTTTGGCTGAAAAATATTTCCCAGCTCTGCTGAATCGCGCATTGAAACAACCTGCATGATGCAGAGCCGTCGTTACTGCAATATTTCATTGCAATAAATAAAACAATAAGCGTACACCATCAGAGAAAGGAGAAAATTAATTTTGGTCGCAGAGAAACCAATTTACACACATGAAAATCGCGTTGTAACTGATATGATTAATTTCCTCTCCTAATTGGACGCTCCTGCCGAGACACAAAGTAATTAAAAAAATTACACCACGCCTTCCACTCGATCAACAGTTGTTAAAACAAAGATTGACTAACATGAAATTAATTATGAAGCCGAAATTACCAAATCTACCCGCATTAAAATCGTGATGCAGCCGAAACAAACAATTTCCTCCCCTAATTGGACAGTTCTGCCGAGGTCGAAAGCAATTCGAAAAATGGCAGCGCATCAACCATTTGTCCGATGGTTGTAAAACAGGGTTTAGCCAAGAGTTGAACATCAGAAGGGCACGACACGAGTCGAGTTAACGACGATCGTTCCGGTGACTGGTCCACATTTGCCCGAATTACGGTCCAGCCATTCGGAGGTTGTCGAGCAACCTGCGAATGGACGGCGCCTCGTCGGACGTGTTGGATTAACTGGCCAATAAAAAGCGTTTTAATCGACTATTTATCATCGGGGGTAACAGGCGACGAATTTTCGGGCTCCGGCGCGGCGCAGCGTTCTAAATAATCTCACGGCCATCTCGCGAACGCTGTAGCGTTTCGAGTTTCGACTCGACGCGTATCAATTACATTTTGGACTTTATGGTATTTTTGAAAACTTTCACACGGTGACCACTCTAATTTTTCAACGATGCACACTAGATATATCAGATATTTTTCAACTATGAAGTTTTGAGCACGCCGCCCCCTAAAATTGTTCCATTTCGTGAAGAAATGATCTAACAAGGTCCACCCTAATCAACACCCCCACGGTGATTAACTGGAAACACTGCCAATACCAAGGGACCGCATCAAGAATTAACAAGAATTTCCGCGGGAGGAACCAGGACGAAATGTAATTGATACTGAATGATTAATCGAGCAACAATCGCCCACCTAAGCGGACAGAAAGGGAACAATAGACAGAAATGAACGCCGCTTACAATCCGCATCGAGTTCAGTCCACGAACAACGCGAATCTAATGTAAGTGGTTCTGCAAAATTTAAGAGTGAATCAAGTGGATCGGAGGACGGAGGAAAAAAAGAGAGGGAGAATATATATCGTTGAGAGAAATTGTTGATCCAGGATCATATCTCTCGACTGTCCCAGTTTCAACTGGAAACAAGTACCGACAGAATATTCACGGAATAAAGTATATGTATACACGTACACGGGGAGAGCACACCGTTCGAAACACCGGAAGATTTTCACGCTACTCACTCATTGTTGTCACAATGTTTCGCGAACGAAGAGAACAGAATTCGTGTAAAGTTAACAGAAAGAACTCTGCGAGAGAGAGAGAAGGAGCGTGAGAGAGTGCTTCCGCAAGAAAGCGCGGCTGGAAGAAAAGTTTCCCGGAGCGAGCTAAACAACTTTTCAATCAATCGAATCGATACGTAAAGAAGGAAACAAGTGCGACGACCTTTTCCAGCGGGAAACGGGTCAGAAGGATGCTACATAAATTAGTCATTTGTTCCTGTCCATTTGCGGAACTTCTCCCCGGAAATCTTCTTTTCCTGAAACACCTGACGCTGGGAAATGGGAAAAAGTAGTTCGGGAAAACAGCTAAATAAATTTGTCTTCAGTCGCTGTTCTACCGATTTTTTCGACCAATGAAAGAAACGATTGGATTACCTGGTTGCTAATTCGTGCCCAAAATAGAGCAGCTTTTATCTGAAAGTTCAGAATCGATTGGAGCACCTGGTCGATAAGTAATGTGTTAATTTCGTCCAGATGGTGGTGCAATATTCTGGCCCGAAGTATGAAGCCTCCAGTGGAAAACTATTCGCACGAAAGTTCCTCGAAGATTGATGATTACTCGGGATTCATGTTTAGAAGCCATAAAGGTAACGTGGAAATAAGCGGCGCTCCCTTCATGGGGGATTCGTCTGAGTAGCACTCGTGCCTTGGGGGTGGTTCGATTCTTTATGCGCGTTTCGCGTTATGAACGGAACGGGTGAATAATGGACTAGGCTGTTCCAGGAGAATTTAAATTGCGTTTCGTCGATGACACTGTTTCCTAGCTGGCCTTAATCGCGAGCTTATAGCAGCTCCACGACCTTAACGTACCTGCTCCTCGAAACCCAGACCAACTCGACTGAATTTAGAGGTAGTAACATTTCCAAGTAACTTTCTCAACAATTCCGATTGAATCGTCCGACTAAATTCTTTCTAGCCCGTTGCATTTTTTTACGGAATCACAAAGTTGGCAGCTTCAAACGTTCCCCTAAATTTTTCAACCCTTACGGCGCGGAACTGAATGCAGAAGTGTGGTCGCAGGGAAAATAAAAGTATCGCGGCACACCGTTTCTGGTCGTAGTGCACTCTTTCGCATTTAGTGGTCATTTATTTGCGTTCGCTTGTTTGTTTACACGCAACACCTTCCGCAAACTTTATTTACAAGCCCGCCGGCCGCAAAATTGTAAATTGCAACGGCGCTGACTCAGAACTTCGTTAAACATTTTTTTAGTCTTAGCGCGTTCGGGGCGGCTGGTGATTTCAGACCGACTCCTAAATTCAACCGGAATGTGTCTCTAAAAAAGTACTTAGCGCATTAATTAACTGTAAATTACCGGGGCGGTTATACGCGAAACTGGAGACCCAATTATCTTCTTTAACTGCGCTGCCGCCGTGAGAAACGTTCCTTGTGTAATCTACATTGTTTTAAACCCCGAATCAAGCTGCAAAAAAATATTTTCGTGAATCTTTCAGTCTGTCAATTTCTTCTAATAAACATTAAAATTAATAAAATCCACGAGTACGTCAACGGTACTTCGAAAAGCGAATTCCAGGACATAGAATCGAGGTTGTAGATCATCAGAATGATTTCACCCAGCTCGTTACGTTCTGGTAGAAGGTACCCCATCGAATTTCCGACGTTCGAACCAGCTTGCATCCCCTCGAACGAGAAAAATGTTCTCCGCATCGTCAGAAATAGGTAAAAGGCTGCGATGTTTGCGCGTCGCTGGGGGTGGCAATCGAGTCTGCCTAACGCGGCAGGCAGAATCGATTCCGGTTGACGATGGCTGCCGAGAATTTGCATTTGCGCGACGTTACGTGTCAGCTTGGTAATTGTATTTATTGCAGTTTGTTCTCCGTTTCACGTTTGACGCCCCACTGAAAACGGGACGACCGAACTGGGACAGCGTTCTCCTTAACCGGGAACATCCCCTCCAAAATTCAACACTGGATATCTTCTATTCAAACAATATCGTGAATAATGGTACAGCAATTTTTAATGGTGGGTACAGAATTTTTTAGTCAGACTCTTTTCATGTTTTTTAGTCCGACTGTTTCTGCATCTAATAAAAATGCGTTCCCCTCAACCAGAAACATCCCCTCCAAAATTGAACACTGGATATCTTCTATTCAAACAATATTGTGAATGGTACAATAATTTTTCGTGTTGGCTACATAATTTCCTAGACAGGTTTTTTCATGTTTTTTAGCCCGGCTGTTTCTGCATCTAATAAAAATGCGTTCTCCTTAACCAGGAACATCCCCTCCAAAATTCAACACTGGATATCTTAGAAGATACATTGAATAGATTCAAACAATATTGTGAATAATGGTACAGCAATTTTTCGTGGTGGTTACATAATTTTTTAGTCGGACACTATTTTTATGTTTTCTAGCTCGACTGTTTCTGCATCTATTACAATAAAAATGCCAAAATTCATCACTGGATATCTTCTATTCAAACAATATCGTGAATAATGGTACAGCAATTTTTAATGGTGGGTACAGAATTTTTTAGTCAGACTCTTTCCATGTTTTTTAGTCCGACTGTTTCTGCATCTAATAAAAATGAGTTCTCCTTTACCAGGAACATCGCCTCCAAATTCCCACACTCGATATCTTCTATAAAAACAATGTTGCGAATTATGGTACAGCATTTTTCGTGGTGACTACATAATTTTCTAGACAGATCTTTTCCATGTTTTTTAGCCCCACTGTTTCTGCATATAATAAAAATGCGTTCTCCTTAACCAGGAACATCCCCTCCAAAATTCAACACTAGATATCTTCTATTCAAACAATATTGTGAATAATAGTCCAGTAATTTTTCGTGGTGGCTACACATAATTTTGTACTCATACTACATATTTTCATGTTTCCCAGGCCGACTGTTTCTGCAACTAATAAAAATGCGACTATGATATCCGTATACGGACGATGGGCGTCGCGTGCATTTGTTCTGACGGAACAGTGAGAAGTATATTGCGCCGGTTGGAACAAAGGTGAGCAAAACGTGTAAATCCGATGAGCCGATCTGACGGTTCTATGAAACAAGAGAAACGGTCGTATCCGCGCCATAAACAGGATACTCGCGTGTTCCCCGAACGAAACGCGATAACTGAATTGTTCCTACAGGCTGTAGGCAGCACGTGAATCAGCCAATCAGAAAGCATATATGCTATCCGTGTACTATGTACAGCTTGCGAATTGCCGATGCATTGTATAAGCAACGCAAACTGTGTACCATTGCCTTAAGTTCGACCGGCGTCCCCGTTTGATTCGATGGGACCGAACGGTGCGCGCAAGTGCATTCGGCTAACACAAACGCACAACGTCCTGCGTGTACGTGCAATGTGTTCACACACAAACGCCCACGAAGCCGGTCGTTGCTGCTGCATCATCTGCCCAACCAGGGAACGCGTGTGTTTCGAGCAAACGTCAACACGCATATACCGGGCGCGTTAAATGCGTCAAAGTATTCGGTTAGACGTTTGCCTGTGGAATCCGAAGCACGACAAGCAGTCCTCAATAAGATTAATAGATACTATGGCCGCGATATACACCGCACGATTAGGCCACGGCGCAACCGCGACGCGTTCCATTAATCATTCATTCGCGAATACACCGGTGGTGAGCAACGTCTCTCTGGAAACAGTGCTAGGTAGGTAAAATAGAAAATATTTTCATACTGATGGGAATATTATGGGGAACATTTGTTACACTTTTTAACTGAATTTATTTCAAGCCATAATTCGTCCCCATTTTGCCAATTAATTGATTCTTCAGAAAATTGAGACTCTAAATGTACAGGGACTGTCCTTAAAGTAATGCGACCACATTTTTTTTTAAATATATTGAATATTTGAGTACAAACCTTTAAAATTCTTCAAAGTAGGATCCTTGAGCGTCGACACATTTTTTCCAACGCGATTTCCATGCTTCGTATGCTCCCTGGAAGGCGTTATCTGTAGCCTCTCGTAGTACCAAAACTTTTCCGTAGATGACGGGAAAAACAGTAAACGGTACTTCTTAGTTGGATCACAACACTTCCTCAACTCCCGTACAGTCCTGACTTGTCTCCCGCCAACTTCATCACGTTTCCAAAAATTAAAAATGTGCTAAAAGGATGCCATTTTGAAAGCGTGGAACGCGTCAAAGAGGCTGTGACGAGGGTACTCCGAGAGGTTCCAAAAATCGCCTTCCAGGGAGCATACGAAGCATGGAAATCGCGCTGGAAAAAATGTGTCGACGCCCAAGGATCCTACTTTGAAGAAATTTAACGGTTTGTACCCATATGTTTAATAGATTTTTTTTACTGTGGTCGCATCGAACCGTTGCGCCGAAAACATTAAAAAATTTATTAACAGCAAATACGATCGATAGAAGAAACATATTTACCATGGATAGCGAAAAACACACAACAAAAAATTGTTTTTATGCGTCAATGTCGAGACAGTTTGAAATTGAAACTGTAAGGATTCTCAAGGACCGGTCCAACACAAAATTATCATTAGCTATGTCGTTAAAAAATCGTGAAAACTTGAGCAAACAACTACCTCATTTTTGTAGAATATAAAACAGTCACTTTCGGTGATGCACAATTTTAATATGAATGTTGGGTGTGTTGAGAAACAATGTGGCTGCTGTGTGGAAGATTGTGGCGTATTTTCCGAGCCACCCAGTACATGGAAAGAGTCATTGGGCGCACGTAAGAGTGACGAGTTCAACGGTCCATTCTATTAGCGGGTTCGCAGAGGAAAGTTCAGCAGCTTCGGCGCGGCCAATTTATTCCATTGTCTCGAATAAGCCATTAAACGCATTCATGGGGCGAAACAATGGTCATTGCCACTGGTAAAAACGAGGGGGAGTGAAAACCGTATCGAAAAGCCGGCGGATTTACAGAACGGTACGGCAACGTTGCCAGTCGAGGGCTAAAATGCGCGACAAAACGAAATCGGCGGGAACAACGAGCGTAATTCTACGGAATTCACCGAGCGTAATTCTTGGCCGTCCGACGAAGGGGTGTGGCGTGGGAACAATAGGCAGCGAAGAAAATGGATTAACGATCAATCGATTTAGTCCCCCGGCAAACACCGGTGAATTATGTATTTTCAAGTAGGAAAGGCGAGACGTGCCTTCTTCCAAACGAACGAATTTCGTTCGTTCCGCCTTCTTGTTTGCTCGGCATTCTACCCCGCTTCCTTTTCCCCTATCTTCACCTGCTCTTCTCGATGCAAACTGTTTTGTAACCGAAACTGACACAGAAAACACCACCGAGGACGCCCCATTGTTTAATTTAGATGAGATATTGCAGTTTACTTAGAGATATTCAAATTAATTTTATGTACCTCAGAGACTCGATGACTATTCTTTTGTTAAATTGTTTCGCTGATCCACAAAGAAAGCGCATCGTATTAAATAAAACTAACCTAGACCTAACCCAGATCACCGATAACACCACTGTTTAATTTAGATGTGTGTGTGTGTGTGTGTGTGTGTGTGTGTAATTTAGATGTTTGAACTTGGAGATAGTCAAATTAATTTTAAGTACCTCAGAGACTCAATGACTATTCCTCTGTTAAATTGTTTCGCAAAGAAGGTGCATCGAGTTAAATAAGACTAACCCAGACCACCGAGAACACACCACTGTTTAATTTAGACGATCTTGCAGTTTACTTAGAGATAGTCAAATTAATTTTAAGTGCTTCAGAGACTCAATGACTATTCTGCTGTTAAATTGTTTCGCTGTTCCACAAAGGAGGTGCATCGAGTTAAATAAAACTAACCCAGACCACCGAAAACACCACTGTTTAATTTACATGATCTTCCAGTTTGCTTAGAGATAGTCAAATTAATTTTCTGTACCTCAGAGACTCAATGACACAGTGCACTGAATTAAATAAAACATTTAAACAGCGCAGGTGGGCTGCGAAGGAAGCAATGTTAGCGAACGCGTTAATGATGTACAATTTAATGTACCAAGGATACGAGTTGACGTTATAAAAATTGCGAGAAGAATTTATTATGTAATTCATGGTACTGGACTGTTTCATGTTCCGTCTTGCATGCGCACGATAATTATCCTGCATGGTACAGGGTGTTAACATATAATTTATCATTGTGTGTTCGGCGAATGCATTCAAAATGACGCATATCTTGCACGTAGTAATTTGTCTCGGAAGATTGTCACGCTAGTAGAAAGTACAGGTAATGGTCAGACGCAGCAGTGACACTCTTAAGCTTCGTTTAAAATGAATGAATTAGTTGAAAATGATTATCCTGAAAGTAGAAACGGAGAGTATTGATCAGACCCGGAACACGAATTATTGATCTACGTTTTAACACTAAATCTACCGAGCCTTAAAAGTAACATGTTCCCTTATAAAAATGACAAGATTGATTTTATGTAGACTTTGTGCGGCTCCTATTGTAATACGTGCACTACTGAAAATATCTATACAATCATTTCTCACGAAATCAGTTTTATTATTAGGACCTTGAATAAGTTCTCGCTGTTTCTCCAAAGATGGTAGTAGCAGTACCCCGTTCGTGGAATTTCGAATGGTAACACACGTGCAACGCAGTAGTGTATCTAACCTTAAATTTCAGTGTATGGTAGTTCACTTTAGTGTAAACAAAGTAATTTTTTCTTGGTTCTGAAAATGTCTACTTTTATGCCGAATAAAGTGTATTTGCGGGGAATTTTATTGCACTACTTTATTCAAAAGAAATCTGCAGCTGAAGCACATAGAATTCTTGTAGAGACTTATGGTGACAATGCTTTGTCGGATACGACATGCAGAGACTGGTTTCGACGCTTCAAAAATAATTAATTTGAACTTGAGGATAAAGAACGTTCTGGCGCACCGAAAAAATTTCAAGACGAAAAGTTGGAGGAATTACTCGAATATACTATACTATATATATTATACTTTGAATGAAATGTTTTTGTTCTTTATAATTTAAATAAATCGTTTGTTTTGTAAAAGAAACAGCGAGAACTTATTCGAGGTCCTAATATTTTTCTAATTGTAAAGTAAAAACCTGGAACGGGTCAATTTGACCGGTGTTGGTTTAGTGTTGCATGTTATTTCTCCGATACGGATAGACTCTAAAAAATATTTTTTTTGAATAATGCATTGTCATCCAGTTCTGAGCCATGTAACCGATTTCAAGTCTCTAGCTCGTCAGGAAGTTAGTTTAAAATCAATTGCAAAATTTGCCACCGAACAGACAAACAAACAAGAAAGCGAGCTAATAAAAACGTGGTAAAATGGTGCTTTCACTTCATTGGCGTTCGTACGCAAGTGTTTAGAAGTGTAATCGACTGTCTGTCGAGCATGATATCGCCGAGAAGCAATCATCGATTCGCAAATGCGCTGGAGGAGAATTCCATCGCCGGTTCCCGATAAAGTCTCTTATGAAGCTGGATCGAAGACGGCCGATAAAAATGCACCAGCGTCGACGAAACCGATCCGGTTACACGGGATTTTATGCGGGTGCCGTTCCTCTTCCGTCGGGTCCATGTGAAACGATGCATCCACTCGGGGACGCTGATTAACGTGTAACCGGAGGCAGCTCTGCCATCGTCGACGCAGTAAACGGGTCGAAAAGTGTCGTGTCGAACTTCCGGAACGTTAAACGTCCCTCGAAACGATCAAAGAATTGTCCATCTCCACGGAATTTTCATTATCTCCCCGTCAAAACCAATCTCGATACTCGGAATTGCGCAACTTCATTCTTTGAAAATTTTACTAGCTTTTTCTAAATTTTCTCTCTCTATCTCTCTATCTAGTTTAGTTTTAGAAATAAGAATAAGTAGATAAAAGATAGTTCATAAGGTAGAATTAAGGTTAGGTTAAGAACGGCGCGACGAAAGAGAAGATGTAAGAAAATGAAATCCTTTTAAAATTTTCAGAACCAAGATCAAGTTTCAAATGTTATCACAACTGTCAAGCATGCGACAGGAACGAATAACGACACTTGTAGCAACTTCCGGGAAAAATTAAACACAACCAAACGGGATTAACCAGCTCGCCCAGTTTTGTTTGGACTGTTTCATATTTCAGTTTCATCTAAATCCGTGTCATCGCGTTGAAAACGTGATCCATTTACCGTGGAATGACCTACATGCTTGACTCACCTCGGTTGTCTGACTATTACCGGCGGTTTCTACTTGTAACGTTTGAAGCATTACTTTCCCCGGATTCCGTAATAGTATTTAGCGTTCGTGCCGCACGAAAATAGAGTCCGTTAACGAAGTTAGTCGTGTGCGGCTTCGTTTCAGTTTACGCGAGCTGGTCTACCGAGATTGAGGGTTTATTGGCGCCTAGACTATAACTCCCCGATTATTCCAAATCCGACGAAATAAAGGATGGCGCACATCAACTTCCGACAGGGGCAATTTCCAAATTGCTGTTGATATGGCTCGACAATTGAAGGTGCAAGAACCTTTTTCAAAACCATTTTTAAAATAATTCTTCCTTTACAAAATAGTATTCATGTACACCTTTCAACAATCTGATTATCACTGGTGTTTGTTCTAAATGACCGAGGGCCAAATTATGATGTTGCTTTTCTCTTCGTTCAGGATTTTATGCATTTACGGCAAAAATTTTCACGTACATCTTTCTTGTAATTACAGCAGACCATTTTTATTTTGCACGAGGATCCGCAATCTGGTTATCACTGGTGTTTGTTCTAAATGACCGAGGGCCAAATTATGATGTTGCTTTTCTCTTCGTTCAGGATTTTGTGCATTTACGGCAAAAATTTTTACGTGCATGTTTCTTGCAATTATTGCAGACGATTTGTTTTCTTCGTTCAGGATTTATGCATTTACAACAAAAATTTTCACGTACATCGTTCTTGTAATTAATGCAAGCAATTTTTACTTTGCACGGAGATCAACAATCTGATTATTACTTGTGTTCTAAATTGCCGGGGGGGGGGGGGGCCAAGCTCGATGTTAGCCTAAAACGGGACAGTTCTAACATTGTTTCTCGTTGCTAAATACCATCCGAGTAGAAAGTGGCCAACAGTGTAGCAGCATAGTCGGATGGCAACGTTTCTAGGCCGTAAGGCAGCGTCCCCTAATCAGCTCACCACGCATCCGTGGCGAGTAAAGGGCAGCAACTGACCGTGATATTAATTGCTTTCTGGCTATTAGCAAATGGTACCTCGGAGACCGTCGCAAGGGGAGTGGTAAAGAGAGAGAGAGAGAGAGAGAGAGGTGGATAGAGAGGACACCCGTGTGCAGGTAGTACGCCATTAACATTAACGCGACGCAATACGCTGTTTACCCGTTCCCAGACACACCGGAGTTGCATTTAAATCACGCGCAGCAGAAAGCGAAACTGCTTAGCCATTGTTTATTCCGTCGACAATGCGCGTGGCTCGCAACACAGGCAAGTTAAACGGAACCCGGAGCAACTAATCCCACCACCCTCTACTACCCACCTTCCCCCTCTAACGAATCGCAAGCCCCCTGCACCCGGTAATTGCCAAACCCTATTTTCCTTCGACCCTGATACGAGAAACTTTGTCCCTGAAAGTCGGCTCCGAAACTCCTTTTATTTAGCTTTACTTTCTCGCGATAGCTAACACGTTGATTGGCAACTCAAAGCAATTTTGTTTACACGCTCTAACCCGTTTATCGCGTCATACGTGGTGTAGTTCGTTTAAACTATTTTTATTGACATGGTCGCTCGAGTTCCGCATCATTGATTTTCGATCGAATAAAGTAGGACGTGCAGACGATATGGCAGACATTTTACGAATTTGTTCTTGTTCTTGTACCTGTATTTTCGTGCCTGCCACGTCAAAGTGCAAACGTTCAGAAAAATACCTGGCTCCGCGAGAAATTTCAATAAAGCAGCGATTTAATTGGTGGAAATCGATGGCGGCCATCGATAAACGCCGACAAACGAGCGCTTCGTTTCGGGAGCGTGTCGCCGGGCGATGAATCAGACGAAAATACGATACAGCTCGCGATTCCGGGTACGTGCGAGCACTTTTCGCAAGCCCGGAGAGAGGGAGAAGCGCTCCCGTATTCAAAATAGTTTGGAAAATTTAGTAATGCGTCCGAACGACTCTGTCAATACGGATTCATTTGCCCCATCGTCGATAAAACGGTCCGCAAATATGCGATCGTTAATTAAGTTTCGACTCGCGCCGCGGATACGCGTTGCCCGCGCGCGTGTTTCGTTATAAAAATGTTACCGGATGTCGTACGCTGTTGCCGGATGACAAATGGCTCGGTAATGGCGGGACACGGGGAAAATAAATCCGAAAAGGCGGCATTAAAATTTCCATTGCGGTCGACGAGGACCATCGCGCGAAATCGAAATAAACGCCGACCTGTAAATATACTTGTTACGCGTGAATAATAATGCTATCGCGGCGTCACCGTGTTGCCGATCGCGTTATTGACGGACGCGTTACGCATTCGTGATAATCGTCGCGATTGCATCATGTTCAGCTTTGTAGCATTCGTCGCGATTTCATATTTCACCCACTTCGTTCTGTAATGGCTGTTTTTGTCGGTTATGAGCAGTTTCATTTGATTTATGAGAATTCTCTCGATTTCTACATCGAGGTCTTCTTATTCTACTGACGGATAACACGGAAATAACTCGGGCGAGAATTGAGAAACTGTTTGCACAATATTTCAAGGGATGTTTCATCCCCTCCGCTTTCTGAATAAATTACTGTACAGTCTTTCATTGTATGGTTCCGTACGAGAATTTTGCACATTAATTTCATCTTTTATTGTTTACAGGGAAGAATCGCTACCCTCGGTTCCCCAGCAATCGCTTCCACAAGTAGAATCATTTATCAAACAAACTGCCGTCAGAAGTCGTAAAATGTTAAGTAAAAAATATCGTAACATTAAACTTTGTATCTCCGGGTTCGCAGATGAAACTTTGCGGTCGGGGCTAATTAAGAGTTACTTTCAATGAAGGTTTCAAAAGTGAAACCCGTCTGGCAGAAGTAAGAATAATTGTTCGGGGAAACCGAGGGAAAGGGTATTTTGTTTTTCATAAAACAGTGTACATTCTTTAGTTGCATTATATTTCAGGTGGAACCTGACGTCAAAGATTTTCCAACAGAATCGACAAGAAAGCACGAAATTCAAAGCACAATTTTAGTAACTGGGTAAGTGGAATACGACACCCTGTGGTCAAACAAGTATAATAAATCAATTTACAGAGTCGCACCTGACGGGGGATTAAAGAGAGCAATAAAATATTAATTCAAGAATGTCCATAAGTAATTAATCCTTGATGAAAATGTTCTTTGAGATTCTATTGGGTACAGGAAACGGTATGATAATTTTCATAGCAGTAGTTTCACTAATGACCTATTCAACAATTATGCGATTCATTCGAATTTAACCTCCTGTTGATCGCAGCATGCAGTTTTTGTAACTGGGTAAGTAGAATAGGACAACCTGTGGTCAGACAAGTGTAATAAATCGATTTACAGAGGCGCACCTGACGGGGGATTAAAGAGAGCAACAAAATATTAATTCGAGAATGTCAAGAAATAATTAATCCTTGATGAAAACGTTCTTCGAGATTCTTTTGACTGCAGGAAACAGTATGATAATTTTCTTTGCAGTTGTTTCACTGACGACTTAATTAGAAATTATGCGATTCATTCGAATTTAACCTTCTGGTAGAGGCGCAGCACAATTTTTGTAAATGGGTAAGTGGAATAGGACAACGTGTGGTCAGACAAGTATAGTAAATCAATTTACAGAGTTGCACCTGACTGGGGATTAAAAAGAGCAATAAAATATTAATTGAAAATGTCCTTGAAATTATTTTTTGGCAATTTTGGTGTTGCGAGGACGTGATTGTGGGCTCCAGGTCAGGTCTTACCTTGGAAAGCAGCCTCGAAGGTGGTCTTTTCCTCGACGGGGTTCTGTCCGAGCACCAGAACAACCATAAGCAGCGCGAGGACCACGAGGAACCGGCAAACACGAACTTCCGCCATCGTCCCGCGATGTACGTGCACGCGCCCGCCCCGAGACAGTGTTCACTTTCGCATTTCGAAACCAACGAACTTCTCGATCGATTAGTCGCTAATCGAGTGCTCACCGTCGAACGCGCACTGAAACTCTAGAGAGAGAGAGATCCGGGAGACACTCGTCTTCTCGCGTCGTTCTTATGGAAATTACGAAAATTATTGCACGCGGCTGTATTTGTAATTATTGCACCTCCGAGAAACACTGGCGTACCACTTTCTTCTTCTTCTACCTTTACCTCTATCTATCTCCTGTGGGCAACGCGGAAACACTCGATCAAGAACCACTGACCAGTGCTGGACAAATGTCTTCCCCGAACGATCCCAATATTATTCGAGTCACCAGACACAACAAATAATATGCTTAATCTAATGTTTACCATGTGACGATTTCAATATAATGTTTCGATTTTCCACACCAACAAAAGCAAATAAAGTGAACGTAGTGTAAGTGCATATTGATTTGGAAACAATTTACTAAACAAATTTACTCGATCAAATAAATAAATGTACATTTACCGGAACTTTTAACAAATATTTATCTTGGCGAATCATTTAAATAAATGTACGTGTACCGGAACTTTTAACAAATATTTACCTTGGCGAATCATTTGAACAAATAAATAAATGTACATTTACCGGAACTTTTAACAAATATTTACCTGGGCGAATCATTTGAACAAATAAATAAATGTCCATTTACCGGAACTTTTAACAAATATTTACCTGGGCGAATCATTTGAACAAATAAATAAATGTCCATTCACCGGAACTTTTAACAAATATTTATCTTGGCGAATCATTTGAACAAATACATTTGCAGCGTTTAATAAATGTACTAACTGACTTCACTGGCAATATTTGTTTCCATCGCCTGTTAAAAATACATTTTCATCTTAACACCTGTGTGTTTTCAGTAAGCAAATGCTAGTGCGTGTACCGAGCGAGAAAAATTACATTTTCGTTCGAATCGAAAACAGCGAGTTGTATTTAACCGGAAATAAATGGAGAACCAAGAAATGTCGTATAGAAATATTTGGACGCAATTCGAGTACCACGGAGGACACATGCATCGTCCAGCCATAAACAGACAAATAAAAACCCGTTCGTGAGCAACCAAACGAATGCATTGATGAAGAAGCAACGAAACACGGTCGGTGGAAGATCAAAGGGGATCGTTTGAAAAAATGTATCGACATCAGGTGAAATGGACTATTAGCCACGTTTTACCCAGCACCGGTGTGGCCTCGGACAAGGATCGGGTCGCGGGTACGCGTGTCAAGGTGAGTGGGGGGGAAGGCGGGTATCGGGTATCGAATAACAACAGGGCAAAAAGTGGACAATTGCCTTCCGGTTTTCGGTGTGTACGTGTGCATCGAAACGACCGAGGGAGAAAGTGAGAGAGAGAAAGAGAGAACGTGAACCAATGGATCGTTGCATCCAGGTGCATGTAGGTACACGAGCCTTAGTCTCTTGCGCTTTTGTACACTTTTGCACACACTTGCGCGCGTACACACACACACACACACACGGGTGCAAAAAAACACGACACGCGCAAAGAGAGACCGCGACGCGGCGTTTCTTTCAACCGGTCCCTTGGTCCGTTCCCCAGAAAGGAGAGCCTTTTTGACATTCGCCGCGGTTTAACGTTCGGTCGGCCGTGTAATGAGACCCCGCGATATTTACGGTTCTTGTTACCCGTCGGCCAACGGCAGATCTCTCTCCCTTTCTCGCTCTTTTCCTCGTTCTCTCTATTTTCCCCGGCGATATCCGATGCAAATTCACTCGACACCGTATGCATATCAATATCGGTACGCATATTTCACTGGCCGGCTCAAAGGCAGACATACTTTTCGCTGCGGGAGAGACAGAGAGGGCAGATACAACGCCGGAAAGCGATACTCGCGAGTCCCGACTCGAGCGAGACGAGCGGGTCGCTGGACCCGCTTCGAGTGACTGCTCGAGAGAGCTCGAAGAATTTTTATTTTTTTGTCGAAAAAGAGAAAAATGTATTTTTCGGCGAGCGATAGAATCGGATGATCGGTCGAGTTGGGTACGCTGGGAATTTCTGTGGAGGACGGGAATTCGGGGATGTTCACGATACAGTGCGTTAATTATTCGATACCCTAGATGATTGTCTGGCGGGTAAATAATTAAACGAAATTAATTGTACACGGAGGACAACAGAATTTGCGATTACTGACGCTGTGACGACTGATTGAGCCACTGTGTGCTTTATAGCGAATCAGTAGCCATTCTGGCGATAATCGTCGTCGTTTGTTTGGATTTGTCTTCTTTGTATGTCCTCCAATGTTTTTTATATGTCTTTGTAGGTCCTTCTATCTTTCTTACATGTCTCAGCTCTGTTTTCCACGAATTTGTTCGATTTCTGCGGAGATTGTAAAGATTTTTCCCAGGGACTGCCGTGAATTTCAACAGTTAGTTGCCGTTAACGCCACGCTGGAGTCAGTCCTCTCGTCGCCACAATTATTTATACATTCCATCGAACATTCCAAGCTTCGAAACTAGCCGGTCGTCACAGGGTCAGCTTAGCTTCACTCGATCTCAACGCACGACAATTAAAACGAAATAACCGGTATATGCACCGGTACCACAAAACACCCTCGCGTCACTGAGAAATCTCGGAAAACCAGAAACAAACGGTAAGAAAAATGTTTAAGCTCGCGAAATGAAAATCCGATTTGAAATTAACGAAGGAAACGTTCTCGAGGGGGTTGACTGAGGTGGTCCATGAAAAAGGAAAGGTATCGAATGGATAGGAGGGTAGCACCTGGGGCTCGAGGAGTGAAAATCGGGTGATTTCGACGTCGCTGGCGAGCAGGATCACCCTGGGTCTTTGTACCTGTCCAGGCCGAGTCGGACTCGTTCCACGGCGGAAACGTGGCCGAGAGAGAACGGTGTCCAGAACGGGTTAAATCACACACGCGAACTCGTTGGAAGAGGGAGCTCCGTGACAGCCGTCGATGCCGGCCGGTGTCTCCAATCGAACTGCGGGGGTTGGTCGACGGTGGCGCCGCCGAGGGACGCCGAGGGACGCCGTGCGGCATGCGTCATAACGCCACCGCCTTCGATCGGCCGCCATTTTTTTTTTTGAAGCGCGTTACTAACCCCCTGAAAACATTCCACCCCGAACGCTGCCTCCCGATCGGGGGTTGCCCAGGGCCGTGCTCCGTTGGCGTTCAAAAATCGGCTTCGAGCCTTCCGCTGGCCATTTTATTTTGGTTTTGGTCCATTTTGGTCCAACTGGTCTTCGCCCATCTTGGATGTTCGACTCTATGGCCATTTTCTACTTTACCATCCTCTTCTTTTGACTATTCCCTACTTTACCGGTTTCTTAATAAGTCTTCTCGATCATTCTATTATCTTGTTTTATCTACCACCACCGGTCAAAATGACCGGTTCCAGATTTGTTATTTTACAAGTATTAAATTAAAAATAGACATCTTCAATAGAGCTTGTATTATTATTATAAAATAATTCCGATTATCGATCGTAAATGTTAAATATTTAATTTAATGATGCTTTCGGCGCTACCGTTACGATGACTTAGTAAATCTAGCAATTTTGCAATAAACTTTTCTTCTTTCCTAACGTTTCGGTTCAGTTTCGAACCTTTTTCAAAGGAAAAATTTGCGTTTGCTATAATAACTTTAGTTATGTAAATTGAGCATTGAAAAACTGATTTGTACACGCTGCTGGTTTAGGACGTTATTATTATAGGTTGTCCCAACAGTTTCTTTCGGAATGTGTTCCTTTAACATTGCTAAATAAACATTAGGTTGTCCCAAAAGTTGGTTTTCGATTCATACTAAAACATTAACATAAAGATGATCGCATTGATTATATTTATTTAGCAACATTAAAGGCGCACATTCCGATAGAAACTTCTGGGCAACCTAATACAGTAGGATCCGCACAAAAGCTAAATAAAATCCTGTCATTTTTATAAGGGAAAATTTACTTTTAAGGCTCGCTAGGTGCAGTGTTGAACAAGCCACAAGATCATATAAAACAATTTAGAAACTATAATTATTCTGTTGGCAAATAAGTTCGTTCGGTTTCTGTGATTTATTCCAATGTAAAAAACCGAACGAACTTATTTGCTAACCCAATATATAACAGTGGAGGTAAATTCGTCTAATGGTTTTGCTATTTTAGATTACACCTAGTCAATGTTTGTCATAAATGCACAAAATCTGGTTCCAATGAACCGTAAGCATCGCTCCGAGAACAACGAATATAACCGAAATCTACTAAGCTTTGTGTTCCACGCAATCCAACCGGCGATAAACAAAAAACGATTTTCTTTTTCATTACTCGTAAATCGGCCAATAAACCATACGCGTATACACTAAAACGCCCGGAGGTACTACGTTACGAATGATCAGAGAGTCGAATCGAACTCGAACATATGAAAAAAATTCAATTACCAAGAAAACATTGATTTCCATGAAACTAACGTATACCCGGGGTTTAGTTTATTTATCTATTGTCGCAGGTGAAACGATGCCGCGTATAGCAGAACGCACAGAGGAGGTTCGTTTTGTGTACTAAATTATAGAGACCTCCTATTCACGTGTCCGACAGTATGCATAACAATAAAGTGTATCAGCGAGCAAATTGAAATTCGTAATTAACAATCAAGCCGGACAATGGCCGACATACAAAAGCCATAAAATCGGCGATGCCACGCGTCCATAGAAATTTTCAATATGAAAACCGAACCGGGAACAAATACACTACTGCGGGTCGCGATAACATTCGGACACTTCTAAATTGTAGACGTTCACTTTTTCGAGATTGGACCAAACTAGTTTGAAATAATTAGCAATTCAACAACGTTAAGACCGAACCTACCACTGCCAGTCAAATTAACAGTTTTATATTTATAATAGAATTATTGACATTATGAAATTGCTTACATGGAAATTGATTCGATAAATTTCTTTATCCAAGCACACATTGTAATCAAAGTTGCACAAACTCTAAATAGATAGAGCCTCCCCATTTTACTACGTTTTTATTAGTTCGCTTTCTTGTTTGTCTGTCTGTTTATCTGTCTGTCTGTCTGTTTGTCTGTCTGTCTGTCTGTCTGTCTGTTTGTTCGGTACAAATTTTGCAATTGATTTTATTTACAAGTAAGCTTAGTGTTAAGAATATTTTGGACGAGTGCCGTTTATTTATCTTACCATCTGTTTATTGTCTGTTCACACTTTCAATTCTCTTTGATTAATACGCGAGATTAATGGAGACAGGTGCCTTGCAATAAAATAAACATGCGCATGCAAATCGATCTGACTTCGCGTCGATCGGATACAGTCGGTTTGTTAAGGGTTAAATAAATTCAGATTCCGCTCTAAACCGATTAACAACGGCCCCTTGCAGTTAATCGAGTTCCACCGGGGCGCCCCGAACGATAAACGGATAATCTTCTCCCGGGGAAGGACTCTCAAAGCGACGAAAATCTTGAGTAGAGGGTCGCGGCGGAATGAAATTGTCTTAACGACGAGCCGGTGACCTCTGGGAAAAATCGCGAAAATCCACCGGAGTGGGGAGCAAGGAGGTGGAGGGGTGAATTCGCGAACACGTTCCGGCACTGGGCGACGCGCAACAGAGTGAACAGATTGTCCCGAGAACGAATCGTCCCGGGAATCACGTTACGTGCGACGAGTTACCAATATATTTATTTTATTAACAATATCAATAACATACACAAACAACGCTATTATGTCGGTTAATGAAACGCGATCCTGTGCTGGTTCGTCCCGTCGACCGCACAGGACACGCCGATCGCTGTAGAAAATAAATCTAGGCAGTTGTAAAAATCAAAAAATACGTTAAAAAATCTAATACTGTTACCATAAATATGTATCGTGTATTCTGGACTCGTACGCTGTTGCTCGTAGGCGAATATTCATCGAGAACGTTTCAAGATGATTACTCCATCGAAACTGTGTATAATAATTAGACAGCGGATTTATGCATTTACATCACAAGAATTTTAAAATACTATTGGGTTGGCAACTAAGTTCGTTCGGTTTTTGTGATTTATTCCAATGTAAAAAACCGAACGAACTTATTTGCCAACTCAATATTATATTCGTCTCAACCTATTAAATGAATTAAGTAAGAAAATAAACTCCTCTTTCGCTCCAGTTTGTTGCAAATCAGATACAATATTTTTATTTTGCATAAAGATCCGCTGTCTGATAATAATTGTCGTGGACACCGTGGTTTTCTCGATAACAAATGCTTACAAACAATAGCGCACGTCAAACCGGAGAAACTTAAACATTAAAGCACCTTTCGCGAATAACTAATGCCTTTCCCGTGCGTCCTTGAACAACCGAAGTAATCGAAACACCGTTTAGCACGTGTACGTCGTATATCGATATTTATGAGCTGCAATGTCAGAAGATTTTCGAATCAGTCAGTGAGAGTGAGAGAAGGCACAATAATGTGTACGGTTAGGTACTCGATTGTTATAAACGAACGGACGGACCGGGATTTTTTCTTGTTGCGTCATTTCTCGCGTTCCTCTTAGATACGTACAGTTAGGAGCATAACTGATCACTAGACTGTGGATTTTTACGCATTTATGAAGAAATTGGCTAGGAAAAGTATAAAAATAGTTTGTTTTCAAGTGTAAAAAGCTACTAGGGGATGAAATTAATTTTTATTTAACTCCTAGTGCCCACAATCGCTGCTGAACACTTTTATTTTGCATTAAGATCCGCAGTCTACTGATCACACACACTTTAAGTCAGAATAACTTTTTTATGAATGGACCAAACGACTTCAATTAGTAAATGGCGTCTAATAAATATGATGAAAAAATACATTCGGTCGGAATTGTGAAAAACAATATAAAAAATTGATTTTTACAACTTTTTTAGCTGGGCCAATAACGAAAATGTCAAAGATGTGTTTTGTAAACTCGTATGAATTATATACGTTCTGAAAATTGCATTGAAATTGGTTTACGAATTATGAACGACCAAAAGCCCGAACATTACGAAAAATTGCAATTGTTTAATTACTTACTTTTTAAAATTATCTTATCAAGCTGAAACTAACGTATTAAAATCTTTTTAATACGTCCACTGCTTTATATTGCACGTAGCCATTTTTCTCATAGATGGATAAAGATCCGCAGTCGTCTAGTGATCAGTTATGCTCCTAACTGTGACTATTACATACATACATATATTTATATACCTACATACACGCGGTACCTATATAATGTTCGCTAATCGCTACTTGTACAGTAATACGTCCTGGTCCCTACTTCAGCTGACCCCGAGTATGCTGTTCCAGCATTCGGTGTAGTCGAACAATATTGTCATACAAATCACACTCCCGATATAGTCCAATAAACGGCGATTTACGTCGCTACCGAAACGGATTTACATGTAGACAGTCACTCGAGGATGCGATGCACGGAACAGTTCGAAACTTGACGTCTCGGAACGTCCACTTTTGCCCAACCTCGAACACGATACTCTGCGGTTTCCACATAGCGCGTTTATAGTCCTCCAGCGCGGTGGTTTAGTCATTTTTAATGGGGGTCGCAGAACGTGTCCCGGGAGTCCTCTATGGGAGCGATGTCGATTCCGCGAAATTGTTTACGGTTCAAGAGAACAGTTCGTATAGGAACCTGTCGTCTTGGAGTATCAATTTTCGAATTGTACCCTATCGTTTACACATAGTATTGGGTTGGCAAATAAGTTCGTTCGGTTTTTATGATTTATTCCACTCTAAAAAACCGGAACGAACTTATTTGCCGACCCACTACATCGTCGATAGTCCTCTAAAGAAAGATCCACAATATATTAGATGTACAATTAAGTGCGGTGCCTTTACTTATATTCAATTGCGATTGCATTTCAAATGAAAATTTTCTCCCGCTGCTTTGGTGTTTTAAAGCATCCACTTCACCCGACTGATCGTACTACACAAATTTACGCTAATTGGTACATAACTTCAAAAAACAATACTTTGCACCATGGCGTTTAAGAAACAGCACATTCGACACTGTGTTCTTCTTGCATTTCAGTCAAAGAAAAATGCTACTGAGGCTACAAAAATGATTTGGTCCGCGTTTCGTAGTGGAAATTTCGATCTCGGCGATGGAGAACGCAGTGGAATGCCGAAAAAAGTGCAGGACGAAGAATTAGAGGAATTATTGAATGAAAATCCTTGACAAACACAACAGAAACTTGCTGAGGAACTTGGTGTAACTCGACAAGCCATGTCCGTTCGTGTATTCCTATTTTTTACCACGTTTTTTTATAAATAGAGATCAAAAGTATACTCAAAAGGCACCGAACTTATTTGTACACCTAATATAAGATCCGGTTCTATCGAAATTATTCATGAATCAACCTGATCATTCAATATAGTTGCTGTACTCCTCTGGAGATATCAATTTTTAATGATGTTCACGAAGCTGACCTATGGTTCTGTGATTATGAATTATTATCATTAGACTGCGCATCTTTATGCATTAAATATAAATACAAAACAGTAAATATAAAACAGTAAAGGATTAGTAAATTTTCAAAATATCGTAATGTTGTTTTTAATGTAACAAAGTCATTAAGGGATGAAATCAATATTTTTATTTTATTCCTGCTTACCACTATCAATTGCAGAACATTTTTATTTTGCATAAAAATCCGCATTCTAATTATTATGAATGAGCCTTATAATTCGAATGAAACAACAGAGTCTTCACAGAGTGTATCGTTTCGAGTCCAGCAGGTTTATTGTTTTTATGGTGTTTGTGAAGGTGATCCATGCATCTTCTATGGTTACCAATACTGTGACGATGTTTCCATTGGAATTCCTCGTGAATGAGCCTAATAATTCGAATGAAACAATGGAGTCCCCGCAAAGTGTATCGTTTCGAGTCCGGGCTTAATAGTTTTTGATGGTGTTCGTAAAGGTGTCCCAGGTGTCTTCTATGGGAGCGAGTACGGTGATGACGATGAGCGCCGCGGCGAAGAGGACGATCACCACGAAGTAGACGCCGAAGATGAATTTCCTGATCCCTGAGTGCTGTCGGACAGAATGCGAAATGAGAGAAAACAGGCCAGGTAAAAATTTGGTCGAGGATCCTTCTCGGTAGGAAGAGAGATCCTCGATCGGAAAACTTACAGGAGCATCCTGTCTGGCATCCGGATGGACCATAGAGCCGCGGGAGTGCATGTCTTTCATCGGGAACGAATTCACCCTCTGACTGGCTTGCCTGTCAGACGCGCAGCCGACGAACTATAACACATATATCGATTCCCTTCGTTATGGAAACGTTCCGCGAATCGCTGAGAAACCGGGAACCGCAACCATGCAGATATCTGCGAGCTATTGCATCGATGCATCTCCGCTGGCCTTTGTAGTCTAAATTTTATCTTGACAATCAATTCCTGTTCGGTCTCTATTTCTTAACTCATTTCGAGCGTTCTACCAGAAATGGCAGGCAGAATTATTTAACGAAATAATTTTCGAAGTGTAAATATTTCACTGTTTTATACCCTTCAGACAATTTTGTAACGAGAGCAGAAGCTCCATATGAACCCATTTATTTTAATTACAAAAATAGCGACTCGGAAATATGGAGATGTATCTCTTATTAGATGACATTAAACAATGCGAAATTAGACTCTCAATGAATCGAGCTGTCATTATCTTATGGATCGAGCTAATTATATCGGGATACTTTTTAGTTATATTTTCGCAGACACAGAAAAATTAGAAAAAACAGGAAACTGGATGTATCTCTTATTAGACAACATTAAACAATGCGAAATTAGACTCTCAATAGATCGAGCTCTTATAATTATATCGGGACACTTTTTTAGTTATATTTTCGCAGACACAGAACAATTAGGAATAGCAGGAAACTGGATGTATCTCTTATTAGACAACATTAAACAATGCGAAATTAGACTCTCAATTGATCGAGCTCTTATAATTATGTCGGCACACTTTTTAGTTATATTTTCGCGGTGGAATACGGCTTTGCAGACCACAGTGCGTCGCAGGTGACTTCGATTTATCTACAGCACAAAGGAACCTCATAATCACTGAATAAAATAAATTCCGCTTGAGCCATTAAACGTATATAAATAACAGCATCAAACAAATCGAATGATATCTATAATAATTGTGTCCGGTATATGTTTCAAAGGTTAGAGACCGGAGGTTTCAAGAACTCGATTATTTCCCAATGGTAAATTACATGAAGGCTTCCCTTTCCATATGCTCTAGAGTATGAACGAATAAAAATGGTAATTCAACGATTACGGATAGATTGAACACGGTGTTTTCGATAGTGGGAGTGCCAACAAAATTACCCAGTGTTCTCGGTCCCAGCGTTTTCGTCGTTCTAGCCCGGTAAAATATCGCGGAGTGCAGGTGTCAGGATTGACTCTCCTCTTTATAAATATGAAATATCGTCCTTACCGTGAGGATGAGGTGAGTCAGAATATGGAATACCACGTAGGCGACCAGAATCCAGTCGACCCATTCCGGGAGTTTGGCCTTGTTCAGTCGGACCGCGAAGAAAATTGCGATTACTGTGAAAGGAATTTCAATGTAGCTGTTAACCCATTGTCCCGTGGAACGGCGCGGTGGATAGAACGAAGCGAAAACAAAAAGAAGAGGAAAGATAGTAAGAGGAAGGGTAGAGAGTAAAAGAAGGTGGATAGAAATAATACAAAACGGGACTTGGTATCAGGACGAAACTTACTGCCGCAAATCTGCGCCGCATTCCCAACGAACCAGTGAGCCCAATTGAAAAGGGGCCTCCTTGGCGCGCCTGGATGAGGTCTCATGGCTGCCATAAACGGCTGAACGAAGGCCAGAATCGTCGTAGCCAGGCCCAGGGACGCGTGGATCACCTCCGAACTCCATGCGCCCAACTCGACGAATATTATCACGAACGCGGCGATCGTCATCGACCACGTGAGGATCATGAAGAATCGATGCCACTGTAACAGGTGAGAACGATAAAGGCTGACAACCTTCTGATACATCCGCAGCTATTTCTGTTCAACATCTTTCCCGCCGAATATAGCAATCGTCGAATGAAAATAAACATTGATTCCCGTTAAAACCATTTGAATTAGAGATTCGCTCTTAGACGACAGTTTCGATTTGTTCAACATGCTGTAACTTTGCAGGAAGTAATCGGAAAGCGATTTACCTAGGCTTGTTTTGAAGAGCGAACCTCTACTTTCTTCTCCATAGGGTTTCTTTTGTGAACAGATGCTTTTGTGGTTAGGAGATCAAAAATTAAGTAGGTTCGTTTTTCTCTTGAAAATTTTTACAAGTTTGAATTTAAACGTTTCTATGGAACGTGAAAAATTTTTCACACGGTTGAAACCACCGGGAAATTGAAGAATAAAGTCTACTCTTTCCAACGAGAGCTTAAATTTTGATGTACGATTTTTTCTTGTCGTTTTACAGCGCTTTAATGGATGTGCGTCGCGACTGTATCTTTGATGAGAATCGAGGCTGGAAAGAAATTTTCAATTTTTGCGGAGAAACGGTCGGATGAAGGAAATATTAGCAGAAATCGAGGCCACTGAAGACATCAGTTTCCCGCGAGCATCCAGTAAAAGATCGTGAAGGTGCTTCGAACGCGATTACAGCATAAGTGTCCCTAGAGTATCAAAGATAAGCTTGATGTTATCCTTGGACATCAGCCAAGCTTAAGTGTTCCTCAGGCACGCTTATATACCCTCGAGTTCTTCGAGCATCGCGTTGCACCTCGGGAAAAGTAAAACAAACATAGCCCACCGTCTCCAATCACGAGAATCTTTAATTATTAAAACAAATGCGATGATCCCTCTGGCACATCGTGCAGAGAAAGAGAGATACACGAAAATATAAAATGAGAGAATAATAATTAATGGGGTGCACACCGTCCAATAAACAGCGGTCGCCATCGTACCGAATTAAAATCTGATTATACGAGAGTAATAATTATTCGTTCGGATGCGTTTTAATTGGCAACGCCCGTTCATTTACGGATCGAGGAAATGGTCAGATATTATCGCTTAGAGATGCCATTTTATGTTCTGGGTAAATTCAGAGACATGGGCGGACTAAGGGCAGTTAGGATGAATTTGCTATAGATCAATTAATTAAATCCTGGAAAATTTGGCCATATTTTTTGCAATTTTTGTGGTGGAAACATGAGTCGGAAACCGCTGAGATGAAATGCTGTGCTACACTAAAATTTTCCCGGATGTTCTATTGAATTTCCAACCAGAATTTCATCGATCCGTTTCCGATCGAATAGTTTCCGGGGGATTTTGAACCACCCAAAGCCTACAGGAGCCTGCCCCATGGATTGAAACCCACCACACGAACAGTATCTGCCATTCAAACATTGAACCAGCTAAGTAGCGTGCAAGTCCCGGTGAAACGAAACTGGAGGATCGAAGCCGCCTCGGTTTGGTACATATTGAAGTTGATCCCGTCCGTAATTATCAGGCAGAGCCTTCTGTACGTCGTTGCCACGATTAACCCTGATCCCAGGTAATTGTGAACTCACGGACACAAGCAACCCGTTCTACAAGATGGCGTTGTGTTATCCAGCTCCACGGTCGCCGGAACCGTCTGGATCCGTTCCCTGAACCCGTCTGATCCCGGTCAGAGGAAAAATTGGATACTTACGGCGAACCAATGGTCCTTTCCGCACAACTGCGAGCCGACCCACGTCTGCCTGTAGTATCTGGCCAGCAGGATCCCGATCGACGCCGTGCCGATCCAAGAAGCCAGCATCAACGCGCCGTGCACACGAATCAGCACGTGGCTCGCCGTTGTGTAACCACCCACGTCCGATAACAATTTTGCGCCACCGGTCGCCGCGTACGCCGTGTCGTGGAAACCAACCCCGTTACCTAAACATTCACACGGTCAGCCATTTTCCTTACATTTTTCTTCCCCGATGAAAAGTTGCAAAAAAGGTTCTGAAAATTTCTAATCAAACGAATAATAATGATTCGACTGCGGATTTGATGTATTTATGACAGAGATGGACACGTACCATGTAAACCAGTGGACATGTTAAAAACTTTTAAGGACACCAAGGTATTATTTTTAGCTGAATAGAATAATTAAAAGAAGAA
>CM052292.1:567693-578230 GCA_028455765.1 Lasioglossum oenotherae | reverse complement strand
ACATGTTAAAAATTTTTAAGGACACCAAGGTATTATTTTTAGCTGAATAGAATAATTAAAAGAAGAATACAATGTTTCTAATCAAACGAATATTAATGATTAGGCTGCGGATTTTGTGCATTTATGACAGAAATGGACACGCACCATTTAAACCAGTGGACATGTTAAAAACTTTTAAGGACACCAAGGTATTATTTTTAGCTGAATAGAATAATTAAAAGAAGAAAACAATGTTTCTAATCAAACGAATATTAATGATTAGACTGCGGATTTTGTGCATTTATGACAGAGATGGACACGTACCATTTAAACCAGTGAACATGTTAAAAATTTTTAAGGACACCAAGGTATTATTTTTAGCTGAATAGAATAATTAAAAGAAGAAAACAATGTTTCTAATCAAACGAATATTAATGATTAGGCTGCGGATTTTGTGCATTTATGACAGAAATGGACACGCACCATTTAAACCAGTGGACATGTTAAAAACTTTTAAGGACACCAAGGTATTATTTTTAGCTGAATAGAATAATTAAAAGAAGAATATAAGATAATCTTTATTTGGTTCCTGTAGCTTGCAATCAATAGGAATATTTCTTATTTTCCATAAAGATCCGCAGTCTGTAATGACAATGACGATGGATATTGAAAAATAGTAATTGCGTACTTTTTAGACTCTTGCCAGCAGCGACCAGAAGGTTGTACGGCGTGTTGACGAGATCGTATTCCCGACCCTGAACGACCGTCGTTTTCTCTCTCCAAAATTTACAAGAGATCAGGTCGTCCTTGAGAAAGCCCGAGTCCCACTGAACGGCTCCTTCCTGCTGTAAAGGAAATCGCAAATAGGAGCAAGGTCGCCATCGGTGTTTCTTACAAAACCACGGCCCCACGCAATCGTTCCCATGGAGGATTGATCGGTAACAATGTTACACGCGAGCGAAAGTCGCCAATCACCGCAGGATTCATTCAATCGAGATCGTATTAAGTTCACCGGCTCGCATGCTCGCGTCATATTGCTCTCAATATCAGAAGCCTCTTCCTCTCTGTACGCCTTAAAAACCGTCGCTATTAATACCGTGTAAATTGCAGGAATGTCGATTTGCACGATTTTTATTGGCCATCATTTTTGGGAATTTTGTCGTCCATCATTTTTCACTATTTTTATTCGCCATTTTATTCACCAAGGAATCAACGATTTTTATTAGACATCATTTTTGGAATTTCGTCGTCCACCATTTTTGGCTATTTTTATTCGCTTTCATTTTTGCAATTTTTAACGAACCGATTTTAATGAAATTGATTTATAGCCAGGAAATATTGCACAGGATATATCCTGTATAAATTTCATGAAAACCGGTAGGTTACACCTGGACAAGGTCCCTCGAGAGAAAAGTAGATTTTAGTTAAAATTGGCAACGGTAAGTTGACACGTATCAAATTATCGTTCATTCGCCGGGAATTTGATAATTGCAGGTAGAAATACACGGTTCAGAAGAGCACACAAAATTAAGACTACAGAGCAGAAAGAGGTTTCTGTAGGCGCGACAGCATTTAGAAGGAAATTGCGTTTAAATATTCATCGGGCACCCGTGATATTGAATAAAATCACACTAATATATTTCGCCATTGCTGTTCCTACTTGCTGTGAACACTGTCGATGCTGTCATTAATTTATTCCTCGTTCGACTTTAAAACGAATAAAATATCGTTCGCTAATATTAACCTATAAAATAAATAAATGGAAAATAAAACTGCATGATCGTACATTTGTACGATTAAACGAACGTTAATCGCGTCCAGTGTAAAGCGTGGAAGTTTTAACAGTTCCAATTACGAATCGAACGAGTTTCAATTAGTTGTTCGCAGCGGTGGTGTAACCGAGCTCGTTGTTTTGACGGATCATTATATCGTGTAACGGAATAATAGTGTCCCGGAGAGCGTTTCGCAGTACTGCGAACGGTGTGCAAGCGCAAGCAAGTATTGCGGTACGAACCATGGGCTGCCGCATATTCTGCTTGCCAGAGTTCCAAGACATGTGTAATGCAATTTCTCCGCCTTCGTTCGCACACTCGACCACGCTGTCGTCGCCCTGCGTCAGACAGAAAGGATTAAATAATCGGTGGCTTTCAAGTTATGGAAATCACGGTTACTACGACGACGCGAACGTTCTAATCCCATAAATTCAATTAGTATGATCGTTGCAAAACGCCGCGCGTCGAGCAAGTATCTCGGTGACGGATCCGTGGTACTTACCACCGGACAATACACTGCGATGTTTCTTCCAAAACTGCTCAAAATCCGCGTGTTTTTCAAAAGTTGACAGCTTGAAACGATCAAGCCGGATTTTTAAAATATAGATTATCAAATTGAACTAATAATACTTAATAACTTTGACTGCTATTATAAACTTAATGTTCCGCTCAGGGGACCAAAAATTTTCAACTTTTCTCGATATAACATTATACAATAATCCCTAACTATCGATCGTAAATGTTGAATATCTAATTTAATGATGCTTTCGGCGATACCGTTTCGTACATTTTAAAAGAAATAACTTTCCGTTACTTATCTTAGCGATTTGGTTTCTTGTGTTTGACCATTTCTTTAGAACCCTCGAAACGGTAGCGCCGAAAGCATCTTTAAATTAGATATTTAACATCATACAATTAGACGAAAAAATGATTAAGTATTCAATTCTAGCGCGAGAAATATATAAGACTTGTGTGTAACTTCTGAACAACTGCACTCCGCACGCTGAAATTTCGATTCCTCGCACTAGAATGAAAGTTTCATTATTTTTTCGTCGAATTGCATAATATTACATTTAGAAAAGTTGAAGATTTTTGGTCCCCCGAGTGGAAGCTCAGCCGAAATTTAGGTTTCCCCGAGATAAAGAATGATGGACTATCGAAATGAGGGAATTACCATTTTACTGTCGTCGGACAAGCCAACGGCGACATATTTACTGTCACGTGCTTGGAGTTCGAAGAGATATCTCTCTCCACGAACCAGCACCGTAACCATCGCCATGCAATCCTTGGTCCCCACGCATTTTGCCGGAGTGCCAAAACAGTTCTTCGTGCTGCCACATCCGGCGTACACAGAGTCATCCACTTCCTTCGTCTGAAATGCAAACGAACTTGGCGATTACACCGCTGCCAGAAAATTCTGCATTAATCAACCCTCATGACCATTGAAAACACGCGAATAAACAACGTGAATCTATGGGGAACGCCCCAGACATCCTCTTTAGCTTTATTATTAATACAAGTCTGTGTGAAATGATTCACCTCCAGATGTATGTTCAATAAATTTTTCAATATCGCGAAAACAATTGTAATTGATAAGCAATAATGATGGGACATTGTAAAGATTTAAATGAACACGATCGAGACTAATAAATCAAGGTTAGTTTATACGCAACAACAAGATCGTGAGAAAGGAACAAATTAGTATGTCCAGACTTGGGACTCGAAGTGGTAAATAAAACAATCCACGAATACTTGATAAGAAAGATAAGATTGCATCGCTTGTGGTAGCAAACAACTGTATTATACAAAAATAGTTTTATGAAAAATTATTCAATGTCTAACTTCAATCACTCTAGAAGGAGTCTAAACGAATTGGACGACAGTTAATGAATAATCTGCGTGTAGAAAAGAGAATTGCAAGGTGGGGAACAATAGTTATTTATACAAAAATAAATTTTTTTAGAAATACCACGTTTTTAAAACGGACTAAAACGTATAAAATAATTTTCCTAGCCCCATACAGATTCCTAACCCCGTACAGATAGTCCTCAAAATTTGTGATTGTGCATTTTGCATAGCTATGAAAATACTTGTAAGATTTAAAACGAAAAACGTGGGGCGCAAGATAATACATAGTAAGGAGTGTGAGAGTAGCTGCCGTTGAGAAAACTCGCACAACAGTTCATATCATTTGCAGTGCAATAAAATTGTTAGTGATTTAGGTGAACTGTTCATGCATCAATTATCTATTGTATGCGGCCCACGTTTCACGTTTTAAATCTTACAAGTATGTTCATAGATTTAAAAAATTCGCAATCACAAATTTTCAGGACTATCTGTACGAGGTTAGGAATTTGTATGGGGTTAGACACCTGTATGGGGCTAGGAAAAATTAATTTATACTTTATAGTCCGTTTTTTAAACATATTTTTATAAAAATCTATTTATATTTACCTTATTTTATACTTTTTAGTCCGTTTTTTAAACGTAGTATTCAAAAAAAATTCATTTTATACTTTTAAGTCCGTTTTAAAAACGTGGTATTGTTTAAAAATTTATTTTTATTTAAATAATTATTTTCTGCTTTAGTCTTGTGTGTGTGAAATTTTTCAATCGATTTTAAACATTTTGATGATATTATAACAGAGACATGTAGTAAATTGCAAACGGTATTGTGACCGCGTCATATCGAAAGAAACGCCGTGGTAAAATGTCAAAGATAAAGGTTCGACGGAGAATATCGGTGTAACTGTTCTGTCGCTTGGTGAACAAACATCATTAGTATAATAATACGTAGTAACTTTGTAAACATCGCACGTAGCTCGAACGCACACCGAGTTCCTTCGGTGCGAAGCGGATCAGTGGAGTGGGGATCGCTGAACGCGATTACGTACTACCGAGCGTCGCGCGGGGAGGTGTAACGGTTAAATTTAATAGTTTGTATCTCCTAAACGTATAGGCTTCTTTAAAAATTTTTTTTAAATATTGCATTGTCATCCAGTTCTGAGCTATGTTTAAAGTTTCAAGCCTCTAGCTCATCGGGAAGTTAGTTTAAAATCAATTGCAAAATTTGTACCGAACAGAGAGACAAACAGACAGACAAGAAAGCGAACTAATAAAAACGTGATAAAACGGATAATTATCGTTTCGATGAAATCGGTGTCCCAGTTCGAGGCGGCCAGGTGAGATGACGTATGAATTGACACGCGACGATTCTATGTATCATCATGCGATGACTCTGTATCGTCTGGCGATGACGTTCGCAACGACACTGCCCTGGGTGAACGTTTCACCAATGCGGTGTGGTATCGTTTGCAGTCGTGCCAGATTGACGCTCGATGAATGAAAAGATACGGGTCGACATCTTTTTTGCGTATCGTCCTCATTAACCGGTCCACTTTCGAAACAAGATCACCGTGAGGAAAGGCACCGCGCGAATCTCTCTCTCTCTCTCTCATCTCCCCTCTCTTCTCCCCCTTGGTTTCTCACTTGGAAACTTTATTGAGGAGTTTCCAGAGTAGGTCTGAACTACTCCATTAAACTGCTCGACGTTGGTTATACAGACAGGTGTACATACACACCCACGCGTGGATACACGCCGTTAGTGTATAGGATGTATAGATCATGGAATCGGATTTCTTCCAACCGGAAATATCTTGATATTTTGGATGAAAATAAATCTTTCGGAAGACCCGCGGAACTTTCCGCCGGCTGATTTATGTCCGACAATAAATGTAACACGGTGAATGATGATGTATACCGCTGCCAACTCTTTCCATTAAGACGGATCGACTGCCAAATTGATTCTCTGGAATTTATTCGAGGGCCCGCCGCTGCTTTTTCTTCCGCCGACTCGCCAGCAATGGTAACGCGCGCTTTTAACTCCTTGCCGTAACAATTCCTTTACTGTTACTCTGATTAAAACGTCTTCATCCCGAAAAATGTCGAATAGAAAAGCAAATTTACATTTACTTTAACACTAAATCTACCACTGCCTGTCACATGACCGGTTTTATATTATTCATTTCATAATTATTGAAATTATGAAGCTGCTTACGTGGAAATTGATTCGACAAAATTCTGTATCCAAGCTCATATTGTTGTAAAAATTGCAGAAAATCTAAATAAATGGAGTCTCCTCATTTTTACAAACTAAAACATGTTAATCGGTTTTAGTGCTCGGTTTAGTGTTAATACGGATGTTTATGCAATTTTCAATTTTTAGAATCAAATTTTAAGAAAGCGGAATCAAACAAAATCCTATTTTTAGTGGGTGCAACCTTCGTAGATCCAAAATAAATAAAAATTGTACAAAATTCTATCAAGTTTTACATTGTAGCATTTTTTTTAAATTTGCGTATGCCTTAAATGCGTAAATATCCACTGTCTATTGATTACGAACGAATCAAATTCTACTTCATTTAAAAAGAAATGCGAAATTTGTTCTGCGACGAAATGTACGGAAGTGGACAGAATAAGATTCGCAAAGTCGTTCCGCGCGTTCGATTAGGCGAGCTAATTATCCTCCCTGAATTGTTAATTGCAGTTCGCGAGGAACGACAGGGAGGCCCGTTGTCTCCTCGGCGGAAAGGTACCGAGCACGATGACCAACCTTCAACTTAGATACACTTCGCGAAACAGAGTAATTACAGTTCCATCGTTGGTTACCAGTTGTTGTTCGTACTAGTACCCATACTTCTACGCTTTTTATTTACATTCGACCGCGAATAATGTCGTTTTGTATGGGCTCGGGTAATTGCGCCCGTAATTGCGGACTGTTGTTGCGCGAAGATGCGTGAGTTTTTGTATTAATTATGCCGAGTGACTGGGAAAACACGCGTTGCGTTCGTGTTTCTCGAGGAAACCGGAGGAACCTGGATGCAATCTCTTCGTGTATTATTATCCAATCAGAGAATGAATTTTTCAATGCATTTTCCGAGCCTGACTGCTTGTGATTCTTAAACCATGCCAATACAGTGGTCGAAATTTCTATAAAATCACTGTGTTTTGTGCCTGTGCGAAATTAATACGGGCCGGTTTATGTACTTCTTTAAGGCCTGGTTTACGTTGTATTTTTGTCCAGAAGAATTTAAAAGTTGTTGCACACGTTTTGTTGTTACTGGAAGCTCCAATTCAGCTCGAAATTGTGCTGCATTTTTCCTTTCCATAGCTGCAGACTTCATTAATATTGAATGTTGTCTCTTTGACTATTTTTTATTACTACCTTTAAGATGATTTTTTCCGTAATTTTCACGTAAATTGATATAATCATTAATCACAGTATATGACCGATTAGTTTTCTTAGCAATTGCGCGATTAGAGCAACCCATATCTTTATAAGCATCGATTGATGCTTTTTCTTCACTTGTTAGTACTTTTCCTCTCGGCATTCTCATACACGCGAATCAAATTATAACAAACAGGATTTCTGTGAGTTCTAAAACTACTACTTTTAGAATATTCGCAGTTTTCCGTAGTTCTCTGCTCAGAATACAGAGAAACACTTTATAGAAACTTTATAGACTTTATAGAAACTTCGCACTTGTGTTCTGCATGACACAAAAAAAAATTTTTTAAACGTAAATAGTAAACATAGCGGTCTAGAGTACGCAGTCCTCCTATCCGAGTATCTACAAGGCACAAGACCAGATTCGATAAATCAACAAAAATGGAGATATTTTTAAAATATCTATGAAAAAGAAGATGACTTTATAGAAATTTCGACCACTATACTTCTATTCTATTCTATCGTATTCGTTTCACCTCGGAGCGTGACGGATCAGACTCATTCACCGCCCAGCAAACAGTTCCCCTCCCTCGCAAATTAAATTTGCAAAATCCCACACGATCTTCCGCAACATCGGCCGGCACACAACGCGCGGGTTCACGAAGAGGGAATAAAATGGCGTCGGAAATACGGCGCAGTAAATATTCACAACGGCTGGAATCCTCGATAACCGCGAATCGCGACTTTTTAGCATAGATCGCGGGCGATTCATCCGCGTTAACGATTATGAAAGACCGTGGGAAAAACGAAACCGGGACGCCTGTGCTCGCGAGTCGCATTGTTTTCCGGCGATGATAAAATCCGGCGACGGTAAAATCGCGAACGGGGCCGATGACGCCGGGAAAAATCACGGGCGTAAGTAGTCGGATCGCACGATACGAAAGTGAACGGGCGAAAGTATCGTATATACATAAACCATAAACTCGGAGAGTGTATCTCGTGCGCGGAATGAAGCGTTCTCCGTATATACTGTCGCTCAAAAGTGTCTGCTCAAATTTCAATTCTCAAAAATTCGAAATCGTTCACACTGAACTTCAAGCGGCAGCTCTTCGATTTTTATTGTAATGTGATTCTGAACGAAAACATATTTTAATGTGGAAGAGATTGGATTTATATATGAATAAATGAAACAAATGTTTCGCGGATTTTGAATAAATTCCGACTGGCCAGATACTTTTGGGCAGAAGTGTACATAGTTAACTGCATCGCGTGCGCTCATCGTACATGCATAATACATGGTGCAACAACGATATTCGTTAAAACGCGAACATACTTTCCACTCGTAAATGAACCGACACCCCCTATCCAATTTCCCCATCTATTCCCGGTGATGGAGCTCGCAACAATTACGCTAAAAACAATTCACGGAATTCCTTTATCCTATTCTCTTCCTTCCTCTCTGTTCCTTTCTGTCGTAGGCTCCGGAGGAAGCGCGGCTTTATCGGTCTCAATTACGAGTATTATGTGCCAGGAGCCTCGGTCATGTTTAATTCAGAATGCAAATCGATGGAGAGAACAATATTTTCTACGCTATCGCTTCACACGTTCGCTGATTTCGCTGTTTATGGGGGTGGCGTGCTCTAAACGTCTTTTTCAAAGGGAAATTATAAACACTATAACAGCACTTTATTTTATGAAGTTGCGAGTCTTAATCTTTACATCGCTGAATTACGTTTTATATGTACTCAAACAATTTACACTCCTCAAAAGAATTAAGGGATCACACACTTGTGCGAACCCGAAAAATTTCCGTATCGATATCGTTAAACAATGGTTTGAAAACCTGATACCTCTAGTTTCAGATGCTCTGTTTCAAATTGTTGCTATGTTGGTTTTTTACAAAGTTATAGCGAGATGAAGACAACATTGACCGTTAACAAAAATTTTGTGCAACTTTTGAACATCACACGGGGAGCAGCAAATTTTTTTGATAAATCGCGTTAATACCATTTGGAAGGGCTGTCTTTCCTGTAAATTGTGTGGTTGGTGAATATTGTGCGATTTTTTTCCATTCGAGTTATTCAACATTGAAGTAAATATGAACTTTTTCACTTTAACTGGCTCCAGAAAGCGAAAAAATGATCGTAGTATCTTGTGCAAAAAAGCAATAGAAAGAGTGTTTCTTTCTCTTCAAGGCACTCCTTTTGTTTTTTCAATTTCATTAACATTTCGATATACCAGGTGTTTCTGAAAATATGCTTAAAAAGTGCACAATTTCCATTTTTCCTTTAACTCACTATATCTCGGCGAGAAATGATCGTAATACCATGATCCGAACGTCAGATTGAAGCACCTTGAAGCATCTGAAACTAGAGGTTTCAGGCTTTCAAACCATTGTTTAACGATATCGATACGGCAATTTTTGACGGAGTTATGATCACGTAAAGTGGTACCAATTTTTCGGATTCGCACAAGTGATCCCTTAATTCTTTTGAGGACTGTATTATAAGAAAATTTTTCATTTCTTTCGTTTGATCAAATCTTGTGGCAACACTCTAAATGTTATTTCTTAAGGTAGAAAATATTCAACACAAACCGAATAATCGTACTGATTTTATGGAACAAATGGGCTATTGGCGAGATCCCAAAAAACCAGGCCACCCCGAGGTGCATGGAGAGTAAAAATGCAGAAAATGGACCTGAAAGAATTTCAATCTTGTGAGCAGGGTGAAATGTTGACCAGTAAATTCTTTCAGATTCAACTTGTAATTTAATAAAAAGATATTGAACGAATTTTTCACTGTATGTACTAGTGACAATAAATAATATCTTCTTTCTCGTGTCTCTATACTCTTCAGAGAAAACTGTGGAGCTTATCCGTTACTTAAATTATATGTGACCGGGGTGAAATGTTCGGCAGTATATTGTGCCAGATTCATCTTGTAATTTAATAAAAAGATATTGAACGAATTTTTCAATACCTTCTTTCAACTATATTCTCCAGATATTAATTTACCACGTTGTTTCCCCGTTGTCCGAGGGTCTAATTTCGCGTGTTTTCCAATGATCGATCGTCGCAGCGGCAATTATCGGGTGTGAAAAGCAGGTTTGCCACGTGATCGGCGGTCGGAACGTAGTCGAGGAATACTTACCTCGTAATCGACGGTCGGGCTGAAATAGGGTGGCGTGGTTGTTCTGTGCGTGCTGGCCGGCGTCGAGGAGGTCAGCACGGCGATGGATCTTTTGTTAACGTTGACTCTTGGCGATTCAACATCAACCCAGTACGTACTGTAATCCTGCGCGAAAGTGGACCTGAAGAACGAGGAAATCAGAACCATCAAAAATCTCTGTCTGCTCGATCAAAAGGATTATGAAAAATTTTGAAAAATCATATGAAACATTTTTCCCCCACTGGGAGCTCAAACAAGGTCCAAATAAAATGATCGACCATGTTCCTGCGCGAAACTGAACCTGAAGACAAGGAAATCAGAAGAATCTTTGTTTTAACTCGATGGAAAATTCATGTACGTTTATACATTCTGAAAAATCATATAAAAAA
>CM052292.1:467573-560896 GCA_028455765.1 Lasioglossum oenotherae | reverse complement strand
CCTATTTAAACCTTGAAAAAACGCAACAAAATTTTTGAAAATTTGACAAGATATAATCCTTACTAAATTAATGCAATTACCAAAGTTTGGGTTCGATTCACTGCACCGTTTAAGAATTATAGCAACTTAAAGTGTGCACATTTTAACACATCTTCTTATGGAGAATTCATAAAATTCCACGTTAAACCCTATTTAAACCTTGAAAAAACGCAACTAGAAGCTCCAGTTTTTTTATATATAGTAAAAATGATGTAATTAATTCTGTTCAAAATTTATTAGGATTCATTAAACAATTATAGAGCAAAAAATTATAAACTGTTACAACACGTCAAATTTATCGTGTTGTCTCTCACTAGCATGGAAACGCGACAACTGTGTAGACCACTGAATATAGCTACAATCAGAGGGTAGAAAGACAGTAAATTTCTATTTCACTCCAGTTTGTTGCAATTCGAGTAGAAAGTTTTTATTTCGCAGAAAGATATCCGCTGTCTGCTTATACCTATCAAGATTCATCTGAGAGCTACTCGCATTCAATTCGAATGGTAAAAAATTTCCGAACTACTATATCAAATGGACACGCAAATTGCGAATACTCTCGAGAGCACCTATCGACAGCAACTCTCAGATGGACTCGTACCTTAACAATTGTCGAGATTCGCAACAGTGGCAGGACACGTTGGAGAGCAGTTTCTATTAGCACTCGATCGAAGAATTTATCGGTGCTGAAGCAACACACAGCCTCCAGGGTCGCGTTTGAAGCGATTACATAAGCAAAGAAGCCGGGTGTTTCGATATCGTTTGGGAATGCGTAAGCAAAGAAATCCCGTGGGTCGTCCAGCGGAACTCGATAGGTGAAAGTCAGCGTCTTTCATGCGTGGGCTATGCGTGCTTCTCGGACGTTAATTCTAAGTCATTCACTTCTTGCGAGCTGCGCTGCCAGACGCGCGTTGAATCATCGTAAATTGTACGGTGTGCCATCCGAGTCGCGTCGCGTCGTTTCGTATCGACCGGCGATCGTGTACGTTTCAGATCGAGACTCGAGAACGCCGAAGAACTAGTTGTCTGACTAGGTTCCAGGGGGATTCTGGGTCAACGAGACCCAACACGGAATACTGGTCGCTGAAACTTTCTGTAACCGAGCCGCTTCGCTTGTCCCATTGATCATAATGCATTTTCAAACAATCCTGTTTACTCCCAGGGCCCATTCGTTACTCCCGCGAACCCCACAGAACCAACGTTTTCATCGAACCAAACTATTTTTCGTGTACTATTCATTCGCTCGATCCTTCAATTTCGCGCGCTGAACGGTTCATGACTAAACTATTTCTGAGAAAAAGGGGACTTTCACACCGCTCACCTCCTAGGAGTAGGGACTTTTAGTACATTATTATTAACTATAAAAATATATTATTAACACTTTACCTACCCCGGGAGCCTATCAATCGGATTTTTAATAATATTTTAATAAAGCATAGTGAAGGAGTATTTATTCAAAACACATGTTTAACGTTTCACGGTATGTTACAATCTGAATCCAAATGTTAATTACAAACGAACGTCGGTCGTTAACAACAAGTCGATCGCCGGCACGTAACGACGATCAGTGAGGCGTTCGCCAGATCGTCCCAGCTGATCGCCCATGATCGATCGGCACCAACACCAACGTATCTAACATCTAATACCTACAATAGAAATTTTCATTTACATTGCAATCTTAAATGAAACTATTAGATGACGTTATTGAGGGTGACTTGTTAGTTCACAATGAAAATTGCTGCTGCTATTAAAGGTTCCATTAAAAAATGTTTAGCCATGTACCATAGATTTTCCAAAATTATGCAATAATCACCGGTCGGTAACGTGTTAATCTGTTTAATTTAACGAATGAATAAAAAATGTACTCTAAACTTCCCACGATAAAATCTACATAAAATCACCATAACTCGGTCAAGCGACGTCATCATTCGCAAAGAAGCGCTCAGAGTTGCATCTTCTCCCGCCGAACGTTTACGCGGCCAATTTCAGCAAGTTTTGCAACGAGCCAGCGACAAACCGATTACGGGGACCCTTGATTACTGGACGGCCATTCATCAGTTCCTGCTTCGGGCAATTACAGACCTAATGGCACGCCGTTTCAAGGTTCGAATACTAATGCCCAGTTCTACAAGAACAAAAAACGCCCCATTGTTTCCCGAGGCGTCGAGCACTTCGATTTAGCCGTGACGCGAAATGAAAGATTATCTGCGTTTTCCAACAATCGCGGCCGTTTCCCGCAGCGCGAGATAGATCAGCTGCATTTTCTCCGCGTGACATCAGAGCTGCAGCAGCATGCACAATATGGGGACACGCGTTCGCCGCGAGTTGCAAGTTGCAACGATGCATCACGAGCTGCGCGTATGTCAAAGAAGAGCCCGCGCATGCCACACGGAGAAAGATTTTCGCGGCGAGCGTTTCGCGCGTACGCTATGTCGTTCGAAATAAATTGAGGTGCATTAAGGGGGCCTTGATATGAAGGGTGGAGTTCGCAGACGCGCCAGCGATATTTTAATATCATCGCCTCTCACGCGTTTTATTTCGCCGGAGCAACAACTTCGTGTTGACGGGTGGCTTCTCAAGATAAAAGTCTGCTCTATCGCGTGGTATAGTTCGATTTTCCGCTGGACCCTTATTTTTTGAGATAAATTGAAAAATATCCTCAAAAATTCGTGTAAAAGTGGTGTCTCTCCATCATTCATGATTGTTTAAACATGTTTAAATAATGTATTAATATTGGATATCACTGTATTCGGGAAAGTCTACAGCATCTTTTGCTGTAAAGAACAATTCAATACCTTTTATAATAACATCACAATATTTGTTTAAAGTTGAAAAATATGTTTTTTTTCAAAGCCATGTTTCTCAAAAACTGTGCGCATAGAGAAAAAATTAAGGACAGATTCGGAATCAGCGCAAAAAACTCTATAAGAAGGACCCAACAGTATATTGAAAACAAATTTAGTGTTGGACATATTAGAGGATTAAAAGGAAACGGAGTTTCGAAGCTTCGAATTTCGAAACGCTGCTGCGTTATATTTGATACAATTACAGACACACCTACATTTCGAACAAAAATACGTCACCACAGCTAAAAGATTGATTAAGTTATAACTTCATACGATTCGAAGCCTCCGAAATTTCGTACACTTCGAAGTTCCCTTCGTTCCTTCAAATCCTTCGAATCTTGGGGAAAGTAACAGGCCTAGTATCAACAGGTCGAATGATGTTTTAGTAAAATCGATTGCACAACGTCGAAGATGAAAAGTTGCAGGGATCACGCAATGGAAAAGCGCGTGCAGGTATGACAATGGCGTCAAACGAGGACATTGTCCCGTCGTCGGTTCTCCTGCGCTAATGGAGGAACCATCGTATCAAAATCCATTCATTAAAACAACGTTTGAATGACAGATGAGAAGTTAAGGAGCACGGTAATCACGGTTCGCCGGCTATTATCATGTATTATTACGGCATTGTTCGAAGGAACGAGCACAAGGCTTCCCGCATCGTGTTTTGCGGTTTATTCTCCCGTGCCCGCTGCACCCACTGCTCACGCATCGATCTATGAATCGCGGTTGCATCCCCAGGTGCAACAAATACTGTAAACTCAGTCAGGCGACTGGTTAATCCGCGAACTTCCATCGGCGACAAGCTCTCCGCTCGATCCCGTTGACGACACCGACGCCGGAGAAATTTTCTAATTTCGAGGGAACGGTACTTTTGTAAGTTAGATGGCTGATACTCAACGTAGATGACGCGCGACGTCTCTATTAACTTCCTTTTGCTTCTCGGCAAATTCGAGGGTCTCGGAGAACCGTGGCGAATTTTTGGAATTCCGGGATTCCCTTTTTAAATTAGAAGAATTCGGTAAAAGCATCAATGGTTGACCAGTTCAGAAAAATTCTCTGCGTGGAAATCGTGGAAAATGGTTTCATTCTACAATGACGCTTCTTCTGAACTACAAAATTCTGCTTCATCCTTGAATATTATCTAAAACGGTAATTACCCGTGACAATCGATCGAGGAAAATGGTATCATTTTTTGAACAAGGAACTGAAAATTACGCTTCTAGCCTTGAATAACCTAGCCTTTACCTGCCTTGTATTTGCAAGTATAATCGAAAATGATAATTATTTCTGTCAACACACTGTTGGAAAATGGTTTCTTTAGTGATTAGGATAACTGCAAGTAACCTAATTGCAGCGGCACGTGCATCGGGTGTATGTACAAAGTATTTGTACACCTTTTAAAGGTTTCTCACCGACAAAGCTGAATGTTTGTTGTTTCACGTTTGTCAAAATGTTTCACAGCACACAATTTCGTCACATGGAAACACCTACAACACGGAAGTGACGAAAATAAAAGCAAACCATGGTAGTCCGTCTATCAGTTTAAGGCTACGAGTGCTACAATCGCTCGCCCACGCATGAATTATGCATGGCATGATCGTGTATGAGTCAGCCAAACTACACATTACGCGTCACTTGTACAAATAAAATAACGTGGCTCTCGTCGATCACCTAATTTTCGTTCCTAGTAACCGATCACGGTACACAGAAAGAAGCTATTGATACCGAAACAACGGAAATGCATTTGCACGGTCATTTAATCGGAAATTTTGCGACAGCACTTAATCGGAACATGTCTCTAAGATGTGCAGATAAGAAGTGACAATCATTTGAGGAGGAAAAATTGCAGTTCCCAGAGATTGTCCACAGGTTGGCGTAGATTATAGCGATCGCGAGAGACCAGGAAAGCCTGGTTCAACAAAAGTCCTAGATTTGCATCAATCGTTCCACATATCCAGACACGTTCCTCGATACAGCCGGGGTCGTATACCTCGTGTTTGGCGAACATGTCGCCATAGTAACTCTGCTGTCCTAGAAATTCCTCTACGAGCATTATACGCGGTCCTGATTCTTACCGCTTATAGCTTCGTCGACTTATGTGCCTGTTGGCAAGTATCATTTCGAGCCCAGTCAATATACACAGGGAGAAGAGAGAGAGGGGAATCGCGTTGCGTTTATGTTTGCGTTTACGTTCGCGTGTCGAACCGCAAATTGGCTTTGTTGCCTGCAGTCGTTGCACTTTGTTTCCCTGTGTACACGGATTATCTTGTCCTACAATTCGCTAATTGATTCGGCCACGTAACAGACAATTACATTCTCTACTGGGAATTTGATCGATAGACTGCGAAATAAAAATAGTCTGCGACCGAAATCAGCAGCCACTTCGAAATTGGTTTCTTGATTCGATCACGTCAATAGAATCGAATTATTTCTCTTGGGATTATCATTTTAAAAATATCTTCGAAGCTTCTTCTGGATGTAGCGCAATATTTAATACGTCTATTCTTAACGCGTTCAAGAATCGAGCTTGTCAAGCGCGGAAAATTAAAATTACCGATGAGCCGAAGGATTGGACGCATGATTTATGTATGAATTTTTTATGCCGCATCTGCGAGTTCTATTTCGCAACTTGTGAATTCTGTACGAAGTATCTATTCTTCCTGCCTTCTCTGGAAAAATGAAAATAGATCCTAAATCAACCCAACGAGTACTTGTTAATTGTAGGAAGGCAGTGAAATATTCAACGACGTCCGAAAATACATCAAACAATAAATACATAATCATTCCGACTTTGAAACATCAAGTTTAGAACGATATTTATTACTCCAGCTTGGAATACATTTAACAAAAATCGTTTGCAGTACAACTAGTTATTTATCATGGTGCAGCGCCCGCTCTAGCGGTTACGTCGCCCCGGACAAAAAGACAAATTGCCGCCCCTTAAGAATATATATATATATTTTTTTTTTAAATAAAGGTACATATTTTTTATCTTCAATAAAAATCAAATCATTTTATTTAAATTTTAATAAAAGCATTTATTTTAATAAAAGCAAATTTTCTATTAATTGGGTATTTAACACATCAATATTTCTTTCATATCTACAGCCAAAATGGCGCTCCTAAATTTTCGCCCCCCCCCTTAGAGCGGGCCCTGCCTGGTGGGTAAACCGTTAAAGTGTAAAATTGACTTTTTGCGTTCAGTGTTAAACAATAACCGCTAGAATGGAGGATGCGTTTCCCCGCAGGACCGGAAAGCGTCACCGTTAATTGATTTAGAAGGTGGCCATAGCGTTCGATTCGAAGCCGAAGCAGAAGAAAGTTCGTTGGACTTTCGAGCGAGCCTACGAGACGGGACTTTCTAATTTGACGTATCTTTAAAAACAACAAAGATATTTGAGGTAGCAAAATGTAGCGACCCACCATGTATATGAGAATACAATACATGTATATCATTTCTTCATCTACAAAAATCTATTTCTTGCAAAATCCTGAGGTCATAGACAAATGTTGAGACAAGATTTGCAATCAGCGTGAAATAATCTACTGGAAATGATACATAGCATGTCAACAAAACATTTTTTTCGCGTGTGGCATTAGATAATCCACAATTTTCATGAAATTCTGCAAGTTTAACAGAGATTTTCAAGGTTAAAAAACGTTCGTACCTTAATCTCTCTATTTTTCCCATATTCTACAATATCTCAGCTTTAATTTTAAAAAAAAATCATCGCTCTATCTCATTTCTATCGACAGTTCTTTGATTTCGACACAGAATTCATCGGTTTGTCCCACTGTGCGGCGTAATCAACTCGATTTCGCGTAATAACGCACGGGAACTTTTTCGTTTGCAGTGCCACGTGCCGTAAAAACGTGTCCCGGCCGGTGACAGGTGCGCCAGGGAAACCTGCATTCTTTTTTCCCCTCTCTTTCTTCATCTTCTTCCTCCAAGCATCCGCCGCAGAATTTCGAATGAAGGCGACGCGGCGGCTTTTATTCTCCGCTGACAGAGACACTTTCCACAGATTGTCCGTGCCATTCGCGAAAACCGCCGAGCAGATTTCATTCTTTAAATTCTAAATCGAGAGTTCGAAAGAAACGCGAGAGGGAGATTGTCAGGCGCCGATCGACGCCGACTTTCGCAACAAGTATTTCATAAAGATACCGATCAAAACGTTTCGCTCGTTAAATACCGTTACCGCGAAAACGTTCGATCATAGAGCCGTTCTAATTAACACACAAAGGGAAACGATATTAACCAGTGGACTGCGAACATGTTTTACGGCGGTTCGTATGAAACATTAAATAAACATTGAATTGTAAGTAAACACACAGCGTAGGAACATCTGAAATGATCTATTTTCGTATCTGGGACGAGATTTATCTTCGTCTGACTACCGTTCCTAACGCTTGTATGTATACAAGACGGATATTATTCTCTGTATCCAACATTAATCCTTATCACTTCAGAAGCACCATAGCTGTAAATTTCAACAGAAACTTCAGACTCGCGACAGAACAAAGTGGAGCAGTGGGCTGGAAAGAAACTGCGGATCTTTATGCAAAATAAAAATTGTCTTCATCAATTATCATTCTTTCCTGCTTTAAGTTAAAAACAAAACATAGATATTCTTAAATTGTTATAAGCGCATAAAATCCGCAGTCTAATAATAACCAATCACAGCTACGCTCCTTCCAAATGTCTTCCCCTCACCCACGAAGAGAGCCAAGTACTACCTACAGCGTCATTTCGCGTCTTATGTTGAAAGGTACTCACGGTTCTTCATGTTGATCAATTTCCTTAGATCCTGTGGTAATCCGTAAGATCCTGTCCACAATAAAACGAACTCGAAGTCTTCGAGTCACGTGTATCACACGATCGTATTCACAGTTGAACCTGTTCAATCCTATTCGATCCTCTCGATCTTTTAGATCCTCTTTTCAGACGCCGCAAGACTCGCGGGTCTCCAGTAACGGTTCACCTTTGTCATTGAACACTACGAACAATCACAACCCGATGAGGGACACCTGTAGATCCAGGGGGACGCTTGGATCACTTCGGATCGAGCCGCGACTCGGGCCTGGAAGATCTACGTCGATCTACGTCGATCCACGAACGCGGACTGGCTTCTTCTGACCACCTGCGCGACGCTCTATCCCACCCGATCACTCTCTCTCTCTCTCTCTCTCTCTCTTTCTCTCTTCTCTGACTACGATGATGATGATGATGATGGTCCTCTTTCTGTAGCGCACACGAACCAGGAGGAAAAGGTGTTCGCTAAGTTCGGTTAGGTCAAGTGTTTCCCCGGCGTAGTCTCGAGTAGCACTTGTTGATTCCGGACGAGCATAGTACTGACCAGAACGCCGGGAACCACACCTTGCGACAGACTGTATAGTGGATACACGGTTCGAGTTGAAAGGCCCTCGCCCGCGAGACTCCGCCAGGGCCGTATCTAGAAAACAGGACAACGCGCTGCAGGGTAGACATTCATCGATCCGAGCTGGCCGCGATCCTTTCGTGCGACGCGCCAGCCGTTCGAACGCCGACAGTACCGGAGAGAAGGCATTCGTGAGTATGTTTGGGAATTTGGACGTCGCAATTTTTAGAAGTTTACATAAATTGTAAAATTTTTGTGGCTTGAGTTAGTTGAATATCTAAGGAACAGTCTCCCATCATTCGTTTTCCCATTTATGTATCCATTAAGCACTGGAATTTGTCGGAAGTTTGAATTTCTGCTTGCATTTCTCAACGAATTCACCTATTAGTAATTTTTACCTTATTTACGTACACTTACAGATTTTTGTTTTATAGAAGTGTTTTTAGCTAAGTATAGGGTATACTTTTAAGAGAATTTCACTTTTGTACTGTATACATTTTTGAAGTTACTAATATTTAAAGATAACCAACGAATCAGTCACCTTTTTTATGATTCTAAGACTTTGGTAATGATTTTGTTATACTTCCGAGTGAGTCCCGGTGTTCACTTCTATGCCATTGTGTTCTTTGAAGTTTTCTGATTAAGATGCAAGAAAAATTGGTTCTGACTACGACTGACTCTGTGTTTTATAGTTGATTTACGAAAAAATGATCATCGTGCGCGCGCGAAAATCGCAGCACCTCTCACATCCTGCATGTTCGCATTCGCTATATCTTCGTATTAACTAAAGTAAATACTAAATAATAATAATAAACACACAATATACACTAAAATAAGGAAACAGTATACACATTTTAAATAATATACAGGGTGGGGCAATAACTATGTCCACTTTGAATATTGCCGTTATTTGTAATAATATGAAAAAATGCTATAAACAAAATTTGCACGGTACAGAGGGGGACATGTTGTGGCACAAACATTTTCTGCGTGGGTGGAGACGTAGAGGAGATTTCAAGGTCACCTTGATTTTTTTAAACGGAAATACCTACGTTTTATATCATGAATCGATACACTATCGAATTCTGAGTAAAAATGTATTGACTTCCATATGTCTTAAATCTAATAGTTAACGAGATATTATCGAAATAATTTTCCTTCCTCTTTTGATAATATCTCGTTAACTATTAGGTTTAGGACAGACGAAGATCAACACTTTTATACTCAAAATTTGATAGTCTATCGATCTATGGTATAAAAAAAGGACATTCCGTTTAGAAAAATCAAAGTGACCTTGAAATCTCCTCTATGCCTCCACCCACGCAGAAAATGTTTGTGCCACAACATGTCCCGCTCTGTACCGTGCAAATTTTGTTCATAACATTTTTCCATACTATTACAAATAACGGAGATTATTCTTTGTAATAACTATGTATTTCAAAAAGATACTTTAATTGTAAATGATTACACTTTTCGATAGTGCACATAAAAATAGAAGAATAACGTTAAAATATTGATTATAATCCACAGTACTTGATTGAAAAATAGCTACAAACTTTACAATCTGATACGCTCCTCTTTATGGACAAATTTTGCACTCAAAACATCCGTTTTAGCAAATACAAATTTTTATTTAAAATAAATATTACCCCTCTCAAATAATACAAATTTTAAACAAATTTATTAAAATATAAAAAAATCTACGGCACACAATACAAAAAGTAGAAATCTCAAGCTTTAAAATGGTTATTTTTTCATCAAATTTGGATAAATTTTAGCAAAGTTACAGCAGTTTCAATATTGAGCGAATTTTGAACTAGCTGTGGCCGCTGAAATCAGGCAAATGCCCCACTTTGCGTCACGTTGGTCCCTTCTGAGGATTCATCGAGATCTTCGGAGCCCTCAACGGGGTATACTCAAATATGGGGTTTTTCAGTAGTCAAAAGCGCTAGGTGAAATATCAATCTAGGCCGCAGTCGCCCCCAAATTTCAAATTTAATTAATTTAGTAATTTTCATAATTCGGAACCATTCAGCTACACGTGTAGCTATTTTCATAAAGCTGCGACAGCAGTATGCGTCCGAATAATGTAAATTACGCCTCGAGAACGTAAAAATAGGACTTTTGTCTATCGCTAGGATCTAGCGCATTTGTCTACTGAAAAACCCCACCTTTGCGTTATCAAGAAATGAGCCTACCCTCTTAAACTTCCTCAATAAAGTACCGAATTACGTAGTAGGTTACATGACCCACTTCCAAACGATACCGACACTAAAAACATCGAACCAAAGATTCGGAAAAAAGGTACATTTTCGATCGGAATTGGCCAGCGCCAGGAAACACGTTCCTACAGTTAAACATTATTCACCTTCATCCTTGCCTCCATCCTCTCTCTGTGCAGCAACCTTATTACATCGTCGAAAATATGTCCGCTCGTAAGTTAAGACAGACGACTCGGGAATGCAAATTCACCGTGGGCCCCATGGTTGCCACGAATTCTTCCCGGTTAACATACAAATTGCCATCATTCGTTATCTTACAGGTTCGTGGGTACCGGTGTACGTACAGGTTCCTCCTCTTGTAATCCGGTTCGAGGGTTCGCTGGTTGTTGTTCCTCTTCGTGTTCTTCTTCTGGCTGGTTGGCCACGCTGACAACTGCACTCTTTAGCAACCCGGAGAATAATTATCGCGTGTCAAAGCCTCGTTCCCGATGATTATGCTCAAGGGGAGCGCTCATAGGAACATTGCGAAGAATGTTTCGCATCAAGCCACGCCTAGAGTTCGATTCTCGCATAGTTCTTGCCACCGCCTATGGGCTCACCTTTTGCTCCTCGAATCGAGGATAGGAGGTCCTCGACACGGTTCAATGAAAACTCACCAGGTATTCGATCTACGAGAACAGGAACAAATAATACTGCACTGAAATAAAATGCGGGGTGCACTGTGCAGAGTTGGGCAAACGCTAGTCACAATTATGATTATTGACTAATAATTTCATAAGCTCTATAAAAGTGACTAATAATTAATGACTACATAAGTATTTGAGCGTAATGACTAATGAATAATGACTAAATTTTTATTAAGAATGAATATTGACTACTGACTATAATGGCATAACTAATGACTAAATACACAATCAGAATTTCACTATGACTAATGACTAAACATGGTTATAAGTTAAAATAAGACATAATAATAACAAAAAAATAGCCTATTAGTTTATAAACATGTAAAATACAGATTATGACACGTTTGGTCACTGCTAATTCCGATATAGGTTAAGTATACATATTAAGTTATGTTAATCGCACAATAGTGACTGATGACTAAAGATTGATGTGACTGATCATTTAAACTAACTAATGATTAATTATAACTAATAAGCAATAACTAGTGATTACTTAGAGTTGTGACTAACTAGTGCCATGTAGTTATGACTAACTAATCAAAAAGTTTTAACTGACTTTTTTTAAGTTTTGATTGACAATCAATCAAACTATTAGTAATTTTTAAATATTAGTTGATTTTTGCCCAACTCTGGCACTGTGGGACATTATCATCATTAGTGGAAGGTTTCAGTGGGAATTAACTCGTTGCGCTTGGAGATGAGACTTTATTCTTTCACTTTTTTTTTCATCATTCTTTCACTTTTTTCTTTGGATATCTGTGGATTAGTTGATAATAATTGTATTGACAAGTTTAATGATGACTTTTTTTTTGGATATCTGTAGATTAGTTGATAATAATCGAGGAGTTTAATACGAATATTTATTTTTGTGGGCCAGTTTGTGAGGGCAATGGGTTCGGTTCCCTCTCCCGAGGATTCTATCGTGTTCCGAAGAAGATAATCAGTTTCCGGGAGCCAGAAATACCATAACTGGACCGAATTAGCAGCTAAACGATAGTTATGTGTCTGTTACAGTTTATCTCACAGGAAAGATGGCAATATTCGAGAGGATTGTTCAGTTTATACGGTGCACCGCAGCGTATTTGAATTCCACGGGCGAGCGGCCATATTGGATGTTTGCGGTGGGATGATACTTATCAGGCGGAGTACCCGAAAACTGTACTATAGTGTTTCAACAGGCAGTCGGGTAATCAGTCAAAGTAAATACTCCGCTTTGCAGTGAGTGTTATCTTAGTCATCTGTAAATACTGTGATTATAAAATAGATTAAACTGCTTTAACTGTTTCGCCGATTCTTCAGAGATTACATCCTGACGTGATGATGACGCGCATGAGAACAATCCTTGTTCAATGTCAAAATGGTGTCAATTCAAGTATGAAACGATTCTCGTAGAATCGTTTATCCATTACCAAGGACTAGGATGATCAAACAAAAAATGTTAAAAATTCAATTGAAGAATACAATTGATCATAAACGACCGGCGCACGAGGACCAACGACTATAGCCGATCGTTTTACGTATTCCTGCTGGTGTGACCGGGACCGGTGTGGGTCGCAGGTGCCTGAATGGAGTGTACTAAGAAAATAAATTTTTAAGAGACCCGTTATGCCCGCCGGTGAATAATTAGTAGTCGGCCGGCGTGTTCGCTTAAGAAATCATTCAGAGATGGACGTCTCGAGCCGTCCCTGAGTCGTCGCGAGGAGAGAGGGACTAACTACTTGGCTCGAAAATGGGGATACACCGTACGTTCACCGTGTCGGCGTTCACCTCAGTTTTATCGACGTATTTTTCTCGTTCTCTCTTTGTCTCTCCTCTCGCATTACCTCTTTCTCTCTCCTCTCTCACTCCTTCCCTCTCGTTCCAGCACGGTTGCCAGAGGCCCTGCTGGCGCGTGCATTACATATTACATACCATTCCATCCCTCGCCTGATAACCGAGTCGACCTCGAAAAATTTCTACAGTACCATGCGAATCGATTCTATCTCTCATCCTGGTCGCCTAACCGGCGTTCTTTGTCGTCAGACACCAGACAGGTATTTTTATATCGCCTTGATCGTTTGCAGAAAGTTCAGACAATTTTTAATGGAGAATTCTTTATTTCTTTTCTTGAGGGTTTGTTCGATACATTTGGCGAGGTACCATAGTATGGTGCATAACCGGGAAGGTGGAAATTCTTTAAGGGTTTTACCTATATTCGATCCAGAACCGGTTCCGAAGAGTCTGTCTCGTAAAATTTTTGAATCGTCCGGAGTCTTTTAAGTATCCGATAGCGGATCGTGTCTGGTTTTAATTCGAGTGCATGGCTGCAGGCATTAAATGTGCTTTTCTGTGTAGAACTCGGCTGCAAGCGCACCCTTATCATCTCGATGTCGCGCCCGACGTTACCGAGCATTCACGAATTTAGGAGTACATATTAGCAAGAACTGGATATTCGGTATACTTTAGTTTTGCTACGCGAGGCGCACGTATGTGGCGCGTTTATTTGAAAAGTGGAGATAATATTTATGAAGACAGTACTACAGAAATACGATGTAGTATAATTCCGTAAATCTAGCGGAATTGCAAACCCTAGTCGGATGGCTCATCGTCGCTTTAATCATTTCAATAAGTTTGAAAGTACACGTCGACATTCTTGAAACCTTTTTGCTGTCGTAAGTTTTAATCACTCGCATGTAGTGCTTGTAATCAAAAATTTCTAAATTAGCACTTTAACCATAAACAAAACTGTCAACTACACCAGCAAATATTCATTTTGCATTATCGCTAGGTTTACTAAACCAAGTATATTGAATGTTTCGACGCACTGGTTCGGCCTGATGTTACTAACTAAGCAATTTTGCAAAGGAAAACGTCAATATACTTTTTTCACAAATTGTCGATCGAGATAAAGGAAATAGTTACTAGGTTTACTTGTATTACTGATAAAAATAAGAAAAATATATTTATTTAGATGTTCCAGCCATTTTTATTGTAATGCGTGCTCGCGGAAATAAATTTATTGAATTCTTCACGAATGCATCAACGAACTTTTTCCGGTACCTAATCATTTCGTCGTGAATGCCATAAAAATCCGCAGTCTACTCTGATGACGTTTGCGAATCGTTAAAGTCGACAAGGTGGAAGCTAGAACGCGGAAATGATCGGAAGTAACGGTCGACCCGGAAACGTCTTCGGGGGTCTCCGAACCGGAAGTATTCGCAGGGTCATTGTGAAACTGCGGTTTCCGGGGACCACGAACGGAAACGCTGCGAAGTGTGCTCCGGGGACAGAAAATCTGCGCGAGCGCGGATAACCATCGACACGCATGTGTAATTCACGTTCGGACGCAGAAGTTTCGTTCTACGAGTCGTCTGGTGCGGACGCTTTCCTCGTAAGCCCGCGAAAATCCGCCCTCAAACCCGCGCGATTTTTCTCCGTTGAAAAGGTGAATGTGATTTCGAAACGGACGGGAACACGCACGCACGACAAAACCGAGATCGCTGGATCGGGTGATCACGGACCAGGTGACATGTCAGTGTTCGGTTGTTGCATTCGTCGGGTGAGTTTTGTTATCCCTGGATCACGGATGATCGATGTAAAGTGTGCAAACGTTTATTTATAACGCCATTCCACACGAAATTGGACAATTTTCGGTGTAGAACATTATTTTTCACCATTTATTTTGCAATTGTTTTCTTAGCTGGGGACAATTTGAAAAATATTAGGTTGTAGCCCCAAGTATTCCCTTTACGGAGCTGTTTTTAAAAATGCAGACGTTTTGAAATTGACGAAATGAAAATTATTTGAAGTAACCGCTGCACCGCGATGCACCATCGTGGACAGATGACACGCGGTACCAGCAGCGTAACATCGGTACCAGTTATAAATTAATTGGAAAAACTTGGTCAATAATTCTAATCGTTGGGAACATTTACTATAGCTACAACATATCCGAATTTTAAGGAAATCCGAGACAGTATTCCAACAAGTGTTTTATCGTGCATCATCCGAATGTTTGCAACTCTGGATCAAAATGAACCTGGTTCTGCCATTTCAGGCTTAATGTCTAATTTTGCTAAATCACTGGATCACTCTTGCAACTATAGGTGCATTCGCTCTGAAAATATTAATCAAAATGAGTTTCATTTAATCACATTTAATCGTAGCGTTCATCAACGTGTCTGCGACATCTAGAACTCCAAAACCACAAAAGATGTAAAACACTATCGTACCACAATCAAAACCATAAGACAAATTTATCAACGTCTGTACTACATCTAAGACTTCAAAACCACGTACAATTTTTACCTTAAAAAATGTAAAACACTATCGTACCGCAATCAAAACTACAAAACGAATTGATCAACGTCGGTACTACATCTAAGATTTCAAAAACCATCTACAAATTTTAACTGAAAAAATAAAAAAATGATCATACCCATAGAAAAATTGAAGATCACATGCAAGAAAATGTAAGAATATAAAATTGTGTTTCACGAGGGGGTGGTTTTGTCGTTCAACAAACTCGCGCGCGTCTTCGCTGATCGTCGAAGATTTCATGGTCGAAAACGGAGCCAAGAGGTCGCTTGTTTACCAGTGAAAAAAAAAAATTAAAAAATCGGTGTCGCGTCGATTCTTCCACGACCACGGGCTAGCCTTAATTCTTGCTCACCCCTGTCGCTCAGGTGGCAGAATCGGTAAACAGAAAAAATGAAGTGAAGTTCGCGTTACGGGGACCCGGGAGCTTGTGGTCAGCGTAACTCGCTAGGGTGAACGGATACATTTTCCGCTACTTAACGGATTTCATGCTCAACTATCAAAGAGATCGCGTCCTTGCTCTAATCAACGCCGGCGTATTAATAGCGCACGACTTGGGTTTTTTGCAAATTTTCTTGGAATGCTTTCTCGGTGTTGCTTGCGATCCACCTCTTGGGACTGGCTCTGGAAATCCTCATTGATAAAGGAAACACCTTAGGGAACGAGAGGCTTTCAAAGAAGAACCGCTGCTATTTTTAGCCTGAGACGGCTTCGAGCGTTCAACAGGCCGTAAACAATTAATTTTACACAATCCCTTCTTTTTTTAAATCGTTCACCGAAGGACCGGATTCCGTGATTGGAAAGTTCACGACCGAAAATCGCTGTCTCGAAGATGCTCGTTGATCTTCTCTTCGATCTTGCTCTTTGACGAGCAACTCAAATAATTTTATTAGACTGTAGATCTTTATCGATTTACGGGAAAAATGCGTATTGCAATTTTATACTCTACAAAATACTTTCTTCACTCAACTAAACATAACTCAAATCATTTTATTAGACTGCAGATCTTTATATCGATTTACGGGAAAAATTCGTATTGCAATTTTATATTCTACAAAATATTTTTCCTAACTCAAATCATTTTATTCACTGCGGATCTTTGTCGATTTACGGGAAAAATTCGTATTGCAATTTTATACTCTACAAAATACTTGACGATCACAAGAACTCAGTATAGCCAGATTTTCGTACAAAAATTGACTGTTTCAATGTTACCTCGAGGAAGAAAATATATCCGAGGCATAAAAATGTGAAGCCATAAAAAATGCTGGGATTTGATGGGACAAGCTAGTAAAAATGATGTGATATCGATGTTTTACAGAATCATCGACAGATGGAGGACGCGAACCAGCAGGAGTTGCTGAAGGAGGCGCCGGAAATCTCGTGGGAGAACACATTAGGCGCGCCAAACGGTGTCCCGTTCGACGAGGACACGAAGGAGCTGCTCAGGAAATGCCTGGATGTCTCCGCACCATCGCCCGCGACCCTGGCACAAATCATCAAGCGAAGCGAAGTCTTCCCTATAAAGTTCCCGATTAAAACAACGAGATGCACCGCTCTCAGAGAGAGAGGAATCAGCACGGAAGTTCTCGAGGTGGGGCCTTTAATGTTCTCCAACTATGTTTCCTTGTTTTCTCCATTCCCGGATGAATTAATAGCAACATTACTTTGTTTTTCATTTCGTTCGTGACTTCTCGCGTCGCTTGTATTTTATCTTCATAAATACGTTACTCGGCGTTCGTTTTCATTTTTGCAAAATCTTTATCAACGAGTGTTACCGACAGGTGTGATCGGTTTTGAATTTCCGTAACATTGATTCCAGATGAACGCAAACTCTGTTTATCCGCTGATACACGAAGCAATGTTACCGTTGCTGGCGCGATGGTTGAAGCATAAACAATCGTACGGGAGTGCTATCGAGAGATCGATTTACAAAGATATGGGATTGATACAGTTTATCCAACGTTTGTTGGAGAAACGAGCGGTGCACTTCTATGGGCCTGACGATCGATGGAAACTGATCGATGGTAAAACGGGCGTTGGCGGATGGGAGAATGTTGGTACCGATCACGAGAAGGAACCCTTGGTTAGTATCGTCGTCGCATAATCAAAGCATTTTCTTATCCTCCACTTACCTCGAATAATTTTCCAAAAAGTCCACCTACCTTCCACAATTTTTTATTGGAACACAACAACTGAAACAACTACAACTGAAATACTTTATTCGAGCTTGAATCATTTTATTGATCAATAATATACATCCATTCTTTGGCCGACAACCGAACGCAATATCGTACGATTCGAGTCGCTTGTATCTGATTTATTTGTGATAAAATCGCTTTGAACCGGCAACAAAAGTTTCAACGGAGTTCTGATAGATTACCCATTCAACACGGTTTCCATTTCGTCTGGCGACCTCCGTTTTTATTGAATCGTTTTAATCGAGAATTTCAAAGCTGCCACTCGCCATGCATGACCGTGTACACGTTAAATGTTTCAAGACTGAGAGACAGGAATTTCAGCTTTAATCTGCTCGCAATTAATTCCTCTTTAATTGACCGTGATCTTTAAACCTGCCAGCAAATCACTGCGAAGCACAACTCATCTAAATCCAATCCCAGCCAATTAACGTAACTCCTGAACCTCGAAAAGGAAAGGTTCGTTAAAAAAATACAGAAAAATTGTGGAAACAGGGGAAGTTATTTCTGCAAAAAATTCCTAAAAAAAGCTGAGGGAAACTGAAATTATTTGTGTGGAAATTTCGGGAACCAACAGATCCTCGCTGTAAAAAATTGCTAAAAATTTTCAGAGGAGCAGAAATAATTTCTGCAGAAAATTCCTAAGAAATCTAGAAGCAACTGAAAACAATTTGTGTGAAAAATTCCGGGAACCAACCTAGATCCTTACTGTAAAAATTTGGTGAAAATTTTCAGAGGAGCAGAAATAATTTCTGCAAAAAATTCCTAAGAAATCTGGGAGAAACTGAAATTAATTTGTGTGAAAAGTTCCTAAGAAATCCGGGTATCAAGTATCAACCCAGATCCTTGCTGTAAAGAATTGCTAAAAATGTTGAGAGGAGCCGGAATGATTTCCGAAATGAAGCGGGACTTTTTCTGCGAGCAGGTCCTGACGAAATGCTTGTCCTACGACGAGATCAAGTTGTCGGCGTTGCTGGCGATGTCCTCTCACAGCGAGTTCATAAACGACGGCTCGCGAGAGAACAGAGGCGTCGTGAGTCTCGATCCAGACTCCATTCAGCCGCGAGGAGTCATTATAGGTGTCGTGGGAACAAGGTTTCGCTTTGTTTATTTCACGCTTATCGTTAACAAAAGAACCTATCGTGTACACACCAGTACGTTGCATTTCCACCACGGTGAGACACGCGTTTCACCTTTCCTACCACTGTCCGCAGATTCGAACGCCAACGCGTCATGGAGTACCAAGACATCCTTGTCACACCTCAACAGAACACCGTAGACAACGGGTGAGCTAACTCGAAATGAGCTTCAAATGATCAGTTGATATCGCAACAATTATTATTAAATGCAGAATACAATCTCAACGAGACATTGTTAACGCTTCGCGATGTTCATACAGATACGGAGCTGCCAACACAAATAACGCAGACGAACTACGAAGATTGCGATTGTTATGGGCGAAATTTTACGGCGAAGAATACCATCCGCTTTACGATGAGGCTGTAAAACGTGTGAAATCGAAGGACAATATGAGGTACTTGTCGTTGTCTGGTCAGACGATCTTTGACGTCGAGAACTACATGAAGAGGACCCTCGTCAGCGTGGAGATCATTCTTCTCGAGGCGAATACGCGGGCAGAGAAACAGAACACGACTGCTTTCGTGCATGTTATCGGCTTTGGTCTCGGTTAGTATCTGTTTACTCAACGTCTGACCAGTAGAAGTATCGATGGAACCTGAATCAATGAAATAAAACACTATTCCAGGAATCTGGGGCATAATCCAAAATCAGGAGATATATTTTCTGAAAACGTTCGAGATCGCCATCAAGAAGATGAACAAGAAGCTGCGATTCGTCTCGGACATAATGTTCGCGTACTTCACCCAGCAAAAATTCGGCGACGTTGGGAACGGCGACTATCTCGGAGGTTTGCACCGATTTTTCTCGATTTTCCAGCGCTGTGTGAGGAGAACTGTTAGCCGAATAACCCGCGATCTTTTTCCAGATATAAAGATTCATTTCGCTATTAAGGAGCCTCACAGCCGACTGTTCAGAGCTATGGACGCAAACAAGTTGCTCGTAGTGACGTACGCGTGGGACGGGAACGCACTGCCAGGTCTGTCGATTGTTCATTCATTAGTCTAAGAAAGAGTTGCCTAATTTGGGCCAGTAAGTTGGGTTGAATGTAAGCGATGGCGCTGGTTCAAACTCCACAGCTCTTTTATTTTAGTATCGCGATGTTGGTCTTTTTGTAAATGGATGATGGAACGAAATTGTCTCGCAGGAAACGAATTCTGGAGCGGATTCCTTTCGTCGAGCGGAGATCCTGCGACAGCGTGCAGCAGCCAAGTGGCTGAGTTACACACGTCCAGAATTAATCCCAGAGCTTGCGGTGCCAGCTTGCGCGTTGCCTCAGCTGAACACGGTATTTTACACATATCCGATTACGCGAAGCTCCATCTTACTTAGGTAATCCTTCGTATTCTTACTGGAAAAGATCGCGAGCTGGGCGTGCATCTAGAGAACAAAGATTTTTACACACGATGTCCGTATCTAATATAAGCAACACGTCTATACACCTCGGTGCTAGCACAAAAACTAGCAGACGTCAAAACAAAAATTTGACAGCTGACACATTGGAATTATCGCGATTGCGTGATGGATAAAAACGACTGTCTCACAACCCAACCACCTCACCTAACATTACAACATTCTGGAATTGTCTAAGTTTTTTACTGTTTTAAATTTCACCCTACCCATTTCTTCACAAATGCGTAAAGATCCGCAGTCTATTCATTCAAGATTTTAGCAGATCCCACCTTCACCCAACTTAAGTGACAATAAAAGAATCGTACCTCCAGCTCGCGACATCCTCCCGAACGATAAACGCCATCATCCCCTAACGAAATATCGTTGCTCCAGGATCGGGCGTGCCCGTTGGGCACCACCGGTCAGCGAAGACCTTCCCGATCGCCTCGCAGTCAGAGAAGCCGAAGCGCGGACGTCGACTGTTTGAAGAAATACACGGAAAGACGTGTTGAAGAGCGTCGACACACAGACGTGGCGGACACTAGCAAGTTAGACCCATCCCGATGGATCCCGTTAACAAAGAACATGAGCAGAAGTCAGCCAACAACCTCGAAGAAGTCTCCACAGTCGTCGAGAGACGATGATAAACGTCGATCAGTCTCGGTGGATATCGAGGAGACGATCAATAATATTATTCGATCCGGCGTGGTTACGGTGCCGAAGAAACTGACCCCGACGAAGGAGGAAGAGACGACGAAGGAGTTCGAAGAGAAAGACGAGGCTACAACGACGTCAACGACCACGATGACAACGACGACGACGTGCACGACGACAGTCCTGTCGTCGACGTTGCCAACGACACACAGAACAGGGGGCAGGAGCCTTAGCACCGACGTCGGCCGCGCTAAAAACGAAAAACTCGTCGAGGAACGAAGGCATACGGAGGCAGATCCCCGAATGATCGCGACGAGGTTGACAGAGCACATTTTCCTAGTCAAAAAGAAACCAATGCCGTGAATCGATACACCCAATCTCACACTATAATCCATCGTTCACACAAATTCTTGTCGTAAACTCGTGGGAAATAATAAGACCATAAACGCAAAACAAATAACATACAGACACAAGTACACTATAGACCCCTGTCGTTCAAGTCGGATTTCAAAACCAAACAGCTGCAACGTTTGGTCGTATGCGAGTTCGATGTACCATAATGTAATAGTCGATGTCGGTCGTTCCGTAGAATAGAGAAAACAAAAAAATGATCGATAATGATAATAATGTATATGTGGCTGCGAGAGATTCGTTGTTCGAGTTAATCGGTTAAAAGTGTAGAACGGAAAAAAATATGAAAGATTGAGTTGTACAGTTAAATACTAACCGTTTCTGGCGTGTGTTAGAGAACACGGCTACGCGCGTTGACGAGTCTCGACAACGGCTTTCTGAGTAAACGAATACCTTTAGGTGGCTACCGCAAATTAACATCTCAAGGTTCCGCTACGACGCGTCATCGTTCACCAGGATCAGCAACACCGATATCACGAAATTAGCGGCGGCCAGGTGGCTGACGTTCGTCAAGAACCCGTCCCCGTCCCCGATACCGCGCATGAACCCGGAAAGAAAGCCGTCGACAACGACGACGACGACGACGACGATGGAACAGGCAGGCGTCCACGCGGAGGAAAAGCTGCGAAAAGAAACGAAGAACGTGTCGCCGAAGTGGGAGCCCTTACGAAAGTTCTCGTCGGTGGCACAGGCCAAGAGCGATAGGGACGCTGCGAAGGAAAAAGGTGAGAAACACGATCGACAGAATCAGAGACTAGTGGAACGCTTCGGAGATGATTTTATGTCCTTTATTACTACTTAGTGCGTTATTAGTACGCCTGAGGTGCTAATTATTCAGGTATACATATTATAGAGTTCAATAAAAATGTCTTGGGATATTCAATAGTTCTTCGAATCAATATTTTAGTGCAGAAATTGCAATACAGTAAGTCCTCGACTTACTTGAGGAAGTTCTGGAGGTACAATGGGAGACAAAAGTACAAGAAATTCGAAATCCATCAATATATTGTCAATGAAAGCCATTCATGAGTATATTTTGCATTTAAAAAAATTTATCAATTTAAAAAGCTTTCGTTTAATTAATAAATGTCATGTTATATTTATTTTTTAATCAAATTTTCAAATATTTTGTTGCGTTTTTATATACCTCCAGAACATCCTTATGGGGATATACTCATTTCTAGGATTGCAAGGATACAGGATGCGTCTTCTGATTTCTCGATAATGGATGCGATGGGAGTTTTCAATAGTCAAAAGCGCTAGATAATAGATAGAAAAATCCTATTTTTATGGTTATGAGACGTAATTTGCATTGTTCGGCAGCATGTTTCTGTCGCAGCTTTATGAAAATAGCTACATGCGCAGCTTTATGCTTCCGAATAATGCAAATGACGTCTCGTAAATGTAAATATAGGACTTTTCAGGACGATTGCGGCCAAGATTGATCTTTTATCTAGCGCTTTTGACTACTGAAAAACCCGGTCCTGGCATAATCAAGAAATGAGAAGGCAATAACGCAAATTACGCCTCGTAAATGAAAAAATAGGACTTTTGAAGGAGATAGCGCCCTAGATCGATCTTTTATTTATCGTTTTTGACTACTGAAAAACCCGGTCCTGGCATAATCAAGAAATGAGTAGGCAATACTGCAAATTGCGCCTCGTAAACGAAAAAATATGGCTTCGGAGGGAGATAGCGCTCTAGATCGATCTTTTATCTAGCGTTTTTGACTACTGGAAAACCCGGTCCTTGCATAATCAAGAAATGAGAAAGCGCATCCCGCACCCCTGCAATCCTGGAAACGAGAGTCTACCCCCTTAACGCGAAAAGCGCTGGAACGAATTAACCGCGTAAATCAAGGACTTACTGTACTTGCTTTCTAAGTAAGGGAAATACTGTGAATGATCCTTGATCGATGGTCAGCGCTGTGCTATTCGGTGTATTCCAGCGTACTGAAGTTCTAGATTGTTTCGTAGAGGTTGAAATGGGAACGTGAATTAATAATTGCAGATGAAGCAGAGTCTAATCGAGCTTCACCATCGTCGGAGCTCTCCCCGGACTCTGCCGAGCGATCGAAGAGGCTGACGCAGCGTATGAAAGATCTTTACGATTTCAAAACAGAGAACGAATGGCCGAAGCGAGTGGTGAACGTATGTCGTGAAAACATGTGGATCAGCAAGAGCAGCAGCGAAGAGGAACGACCTAGTCATCCTGTGCGGAGGAATAGCCAAGACTTGGAGTTCAACGACAGGGTGAACGTGATCAAGGTGAATTTCCCAAAACACATGAAATGATATTTTTGATACTACGATCGAATCACCTTTCAGCTGAGGGACACCAAGGTGCAGTCGGACTTCCAAACCCCGAACGATCCAGCTCCAAAGAAGGAAGACCCTCCGAAGAGCTCAGAGATCTTCGACAGCGAGTACGAGGAGCGTATAAGGAAATTCAACGAAAGACTTAGGTTCAGCGAGGACCTAGGTGTAGCAAAACCAAAACTGAAGGAAAGAAGAACGTACTCGGACGATTCCGAAGAGAAAGTTCGTCGATCGAAATCGGCTCGATCAGCGCGTTCCGAGAGCGTGCAGGAAAGCAGTCAGCCCTTGGAAGGGAAACGAAATTCGGACGCGAGTAGCAGATCCAGAGGAAGCTACGCCGCGGTGAGTCCTGTGAAAAGAGACTCTCGTACTAGCACCGCGAGTTACGCTAGCGTTGGAAGTACAAAGCGAGCTAGCATCGATGACAAGAGTACAACGCAAATGGTGGAGGTGCCACCACGAAGAGCCTTCAGCCAAACGGAGAAGAGACCAGCCACACCTGTGCCACCTGTCGAATTCAACGACGATCGATATGTAGCCGGTCGATTGAAGGTCGCGGAACGCCAGAAGAGGAACAGTACGAGATACAAAGTGTACCTGACGTAAACCACCGTCTCCTTGCACTTCTTTTTCATTTGTCACCGTGGAAAACAGCCGTGAGCAGGCGATTTGCCCGAAGAGCATGACGAAATTCGATCAGGGGCAGTCCACAGCACTTCCAGAGCAATCTGCAAATTAAGAAGAAGATTTAGAAACGTTTGGCGTTAATCTAAAAAACAAACCAATTAAAAAGTCTTCTATCATCTCACATGCCAAACTTTCGAAGTGCTGTAGCTCTGACGTAATAGAATCCAAAATGGTGGTCCCAGGGGCAATTCAGAGCGCTCCCAGGGCGAAATCGGTCTTGACCCACGCCTGAAGCAATCGTCCACATAGATCGGTGTCGATTTGACGGGTTTGGAACACGAGGACTGGTTGCAAAGATCAAAACTACACCACACGTTGCGTTTTGATGGAATATCCGTTTTTTCCGACCAATGTAGAAAGGAATTATCGACATAAAGTATTACGTGTAATCGTTCGATGGTCTCACGATTCCCCTTTGCCACGTTCGATGTGCGATTCTTTTTCGACGTATGCGAAAGTGTTACTATGTGATCGTGACGTTGTTGCCGCGATTATGGTGAATGTGTCGATGTATTTTAGCGAGGTTTAAAACGAAGTGTTGTCAGGGGCACATACAATTAACACTGTACAGAACGATGTAATACGGTTCGATTAATAAATTATTGTTTGAGAAAGAGTACAATTCGATTAGGAACTAAGCACTTTGGTCTTCTCTTCATTTCGATACTGATATTCTGCTTCTATAACTAGATTAGCTTTCGTTGAATTGGCTGTACGTAATTGAACATTATGAATGAAAGAAGTGTTCATTTTCACTTTGAAGAAATCAAATTGATACGGATGTTTGTGTGTACAGGGTTCAGTTAACTGGCAGCCATATTGCGGAGAGAAAGATGCATTATTGATTTAGTAGACGACAGAAATGTATATTTTTATAAAGGAACTCGCGAAAACTAAAATTGAATAAAATCCTGTAACGGTACATTAGAGATACCGTAGAGAGGTGTTAAAATCTCGTTAAAATTTCCATTTCTCTACCGAAAGTTTTTAGTAGATTTTATGTAACTAAGAAACAAGACGGTCCTTAAAAAAACGACTCGGAAAGAAACTAATTTTACTTTGAAACAATGTGGCATAAATATGGGAATGAAAATAGTTTACAGCGATTTATCGACGCTTGATAGCAGCACGGAGGCGCGTGTGTAGCGTGTGTGCGCGTATGTGTGTGTACGTGAAGGCGCAAGAGTGTGGAGACGAGAGCGTTGCATGATTTTCTCGTACCTATATTTATATTGTTAATTAAATATCGTTTTTGCCATTATTACCATGTGTCAAGTCATTCTTCAGATTTTCCTAGCAACCCATCTTACACAAATAAATAATGCATCTTTCTGCACTCTGATACCATTGTCGACTCTCTACGGTGATTTTTAACTTTACAATTGCATACCTGAATATTAATACTTCTTAAACTTATCGCGTTTCGCCTACGCGTTACGACATCGCGTTAAACAAACTCGCTATTCGATACACTCTAATTTACCTCAATAATAAATATTTCGTTTTGTCGATCGTAACGAATTAATAGAAATTAGTTTATGTTATCGTCGCACAGGTTCCATCCAAAATCAAGACAAGGCAATTTTGCAATTTAAAAGATTTTTCTCAACGTTTCGATCCAAGTATGGATCACCTTTAAGAGAATTTTGCTTTTGCTATGTGTAAATTGTTTATAAGTGTATAAATTTGCAACTGAATTCTATGCTGGCACGAACTAAACTGGAATTTATACACTTATAAACAATTTACACATAGCAAACACAAAATTTTCTGGAAGATGATCCATACTTGGATCGCAACGTTGCGAAAAATCTTTTAAATTGCCTGATTGCTTTGTCTTGATTTTGAATCGAACCTGTACGCCGACAACATAAACTAATTTCTATTACCTCAATAATGACGCAGTCGAACAAAATTCATTTCGACCATCTTTACCGTCCCGAAAAGTCTCATTCATTAAAAAATTCATTCTCTCATTTAGCATTAAATTCAGTCGTCAAGCTAGCGAACGCGTTGAATCCGAATATGTGAATACCTAATCGCCAGACTGCGGATGTTTATGCAATTTTTAATATTCTCAGGCAAATTTCAAAATAGTGGGAACAAGTAAAATCTTGTTTTCAGTGGTAGTAGACTTTATAAATGTGGAATTTTATATTCTAGCATTGTTTGAAAATCTTTAGGAGCTACAAATGCATGAAGATCCGCAGTCTACTAATCTCCACTAAATAAGTTAGGCGACCGCATCGGAACGTCCATCGCGCTCGCAAGTCAAAGTCGCCTCTTAGCATTACTACTTTCAAGAACATCGATCGGCCATCGTTACAAAATAGTCACGACCGACTCAATTTTCGCTGGAAAGTTGAATTGTATGTCTCTACTTCCGGAAGTCACTGCGGTACGGAGGATTCGAGTCCTTGACGAACGTAACTTTCACTCTTTTCCTAGCAGGAACATTATGACCGGAGGAAGGCAGTGTTTTACAATCTTTCCCTTGTCCAGGCTGTTCTTCGTCGTCTCTCTCGATCTTCAGCCTCTTCTGGCCACAATTTGGTACACTTCCGTTCACCGAGACCACGTTGTTGCTCAGAGCTGAGCTGGAAGAGCAATTCGTCAAGATATTTGATCCTGTCACAGTTTGCACGGTGATTTGCGGCGATTTTGAAAAAGTCGAAGGCCTTGGCGGACGTATGAGGGCTCCATTGGTCAGTGGGCCAGATGAAAATGTGCTTTGTCCTATAGTTGACGGCGTCACGTTTCTTTTGTTCACCGTCGAAGAGATGTTGTGACCACTGGGAGCGATCATTAGAAGATTGTTGCCGTTCTTGTCGCACGTTAAGTGAGACACCGAGTGTTGTACTTGCTTTTGCACGGGAAAGCTGGTGCGATAAGTGTTATGGTTCTCGTTTATGTGCTTCTCTTGCTTTAGATAGGTGACCGATGGCTTGCTGGGATAGGAGGATGAATTTTGGGCGTTGAACGGGGGCTCGCATTTGATTCGCACTTCGTGCTGCGCGATCTCGTTACGGTCCTGCGCCTTTTGCCATTCGATCACGTTGCTTAGCAGCCTTATATACCTACAAAAGCGTAACGTTTAATAGCTGTGCGCATGCAGAGTAAAATTGTATTAATCGCAAGTGTTAAAAAGGGAATTACCGTATCGCCAACCGAAGAATCTCATTTTTAGACAGCTTCTTGTCCGGTGGATGAGTAGGCACCAACTTTCGAAGCTCGGCGAAAGCACCGCTGACGTTCTGCTGCCTCCAACGTTCCCTGCTGTTCGTAAATAATTTTCGAACGCCTAAATTTCCTACTCGAAGCGTCGGCGAGCCAAGATGGCTACTCCCCGTCGGCGAAATACCGTCTAGCTACGAAATTAGTGGAATTTCAGAGAAGTCAATCAGAATAATCCACTCTTTTAATGTTCTAACAATACGCGAGCTCTTTTGGGATAACAATTTTCTTCAGTGAATTCTTGACTGTCAGAAATCAGTAGAAAAATCGACTATTTTGGGGCAACAGTGAAAGCAAATCTGAAATACGGGTAGAAAATTTGCTCACGGAGTTCGTACGGTCCCGTCGCTTCTTCCCTTGGTCATCCTCATCGTCCGTATCATGCGAATAAAATTCATCGGACAGTGTAGCCTCTTCTTCGGTATCTCTAGGCGTTCCTGGCGAGTCCCCAACTTCTTCAGCTAATTCTCCTTCAGCGGATAACAGGGATTCTGCTGGAGAACCGTTCTCCGTGTCTACTGTTCCGCCGGAACAACCATTGTACGCCAACATCGACTGGAATTTGAAAATGATTCGCCTCTGTCTCTTCGCACTGGTGTCAATCACACGACTCATTCGTCCCGAGAATTCAAGCTAGAGATTCGATTGAATTTTCAAGAGTTTCCGCACCGCGTGACACGATTAAATGGTCGATGACAAAAGCCGCGGGAAATCTGGTCAAATTATCGCGGACGAAATTAGCCTACATAGCGCCAACAGGATGCTCGTATCACACCCCCTCTGCTCTGTTGTCCCTGACATTCAGCAGATATGTATGTTGTGTCAATTATTCTGTGTTCGTGGTGTTTGTGAGGTGGGACTGTGTGTTGGGATGCTGGCTGATTCGAATGTTGACGTCAGAGAATTCCTTTATTGACGTGGAAACTTCTTTCCCAAGTAATCAGGCCAATTATAACGATTTTGGGTCGGCTGGGCAATTTTGGGACACTTGGTAAAACTCAAACACGAGCCTAAGGTTCTAAGAATCTCTCTAAACAGATTCTTCGATGTTCTGTGTCATACTAAGAGCAATTGAACCTTTGTTAGCACAGTAGAATCAGATATGAAGATTTTGACATTTGGCACTTGGAAAAAATCGAATAGGAGCTTAGAGAGATTCTTCGATGTCCTGTGACACAATAAAAGCAATTGAATCTTTGTTAACACAATGTGAAACAATTTCAAGACGATGTTTAGCAAAACTCAAACACGAACACACCGAAGACTACGAGATCAATCAAAGAGATCATTTCTTGGATCCTCTGTGGCACGATAAAATCAATTAAACCTCCCCTGGCAGAATGAGATAATTTAAGAGCAAAAACGTTCACCAAAATTGAAACAGTAGTACGATTAAGAAATTCACCCTCAAACCAGACAAACGATTAAATTATCACTGTTCATGTGTTGTATTCGAAGTTTATAGTGTTTCGATCGCTTACCATTGTTTGGGGATAAGTTTCGTTCACAATCACGCACCATTCACGAACGAGAAAAATATTTTAGACGTAAGTACCGAATGTCACGACTGTTCAGAAGGCACTTTACTGGCAGATTTGTCCCGGGTTACGATTGTAGCTGGCGTTAAACCGACTGGCCTCTCGAGACGGGCCGATTTAACTAATAGAAAGTGCGGTACAACCCCCGGGAAAATGAATTTTGCGAAGGCGGAGCGCAGGCCTCATGGGTGGAGCTCCTCTACGGACCGTCCCATACTGTTCCACACGTATCCAGCATCCCTCTGCGCTATAGAGACTCTTAGGTCGCTGTTAGACCCCTCCTGATGGGTAAATACGTCCTAACAATAGCAACATTCGCTTGCAATCAAACAATTTATTACCGAATAACCTCCAGAAGTTAAACATGTAGGTTTTATACACTCCTCAAAAGAATTAAGGGATCACTTGTGCGAACCCGAAAAATTGGTCCCACTTTACGTGATCATAACTCCGTCAATAATTGCCATATCGATATCGTTAAACAATGGTTTGAAATCCTGAAACCTCTAGTTACAGATGCTCTATTTCAAATTGTTTCTATGTTGATTTTTTACAAAGTTATAGCGAGATGAAGACAACATTGACGGTTAACAAGAATTTTGTACAACTTTGGAACATCACACGGGGAGCAACAAATTTTTTTGATAAATCGCGTTTATATCATTTGGAAGGGCTATCTTTCCTGTATAAATTGCGTGGTTGTTGAATATTGTGCGATTTTTTTTTATTCTAGTTATTCAACATTCAAGTAGATATGGGCTTTTTAACTTTAACTGGCTCCAGAAAGCGAAAAAATTATCGTAGAATCTTGTGCAAAAAATCTTGTTTCTTTCTCTTCGAGGCACTCCTTTTGTATTTTCAATTTCATTAACATTTCGGTATACCAGGTGTTTCTGAAAATATGCTTAAAAAATGCACAATTTCCATTTTTCCTTTAACTCGCTATATCTCAGCGAGAAATGATCGTAATACCATGATCTGAACGTCAGATTGAAGCAGAGATTCTGCCGATTCGATTGAGTACTCCATGAACTCGTTGCGATAATTTTTTACCTATGGCAGCTGTGTTTGAAGTTAGTGCTTCGCAGAAATTAGCGCGCCACGTACAGTGGATGCCTGACATCTCTGAATACACAGTGGAAAATTTTGACCAAACTCGATTAAAAATCAAAGAACTTTCGATAGAAATGAGGTAGAGCGATGAAATTTTTTTACATTAAAGCTGAAACTTTGCAGAATATGGGGAAAATAGGGAGATTATGGTACGAACGTTTTTTAACGTTAAGAAAATTCGTTAAACATGTAGAATTTGAAGAAAATGTGGTTTCTCCAGTACCACGCGCGGAAAAAGTTTTTTTTTAACGTGCTATTATATCATTTCCCGTAGATTTTTTCACGCTGATCTCAAAGTTTGAGACCAGATTTGAAATCAGCGTGAAAAAATCTACGGGAAATGATATATAGCATATTAAAAAAGAATTTTTTCCGCGCGTGGTACTGGAAAAATCACATTTTCTTGAAATTTCTTCGTGTTTAACGAATTTTGTCAACGTTAAAAAACGTTCGTAGTCGAGTGTAGTTTTCATCGTACAATTATCGAAATGATGAAGTTGCTTACATGGAAGTTGATTCGATAAATTTCTTTATCCAAGCACATATTGCAAGAAAAATTGCACAAAATCGAAATAAACAGAGCCTTGTCATTTTTTAAAGCTGAAACATCGTAATGGCTTTTAGTGCTCGGTTGGTTTAGTGTTAATCGTTTAATCTATGTATATGCGACACTATTTATTGTACAAGTTTCGTTGACTTTTTTTATTCAGAGTTCCCAAACAATTAGATTCTTATTAGCCCGGAAAAAGTCATTGGATAAGGGGATGCAGCGAAAAAAGGGAGCCTTGTTTAATATACATTAGGGGTGAGAGTTATCGAGGCCCACCCGTTGTCAAGTGGCCACCAGCCACGGGCTGTTTTATTGTGACACCTTCGTAGGGTGCTACAGATTTTCCGGAGGGACGAACCGGAAGGGGGGTGTCATCGCACGATCCCGATTAAATGATTAAATCTGCGATCGTGTTCATTCGAGCGCCATTACCGGCCAATCTTCGTGGGAGCCGAGCTAATTTCATCGTGAGGGGCTGTGGAAATTTTTAGAAATGCTAAACTGCCCCTAGAAACATTATTAATTAATATACTGTTTATGTAATTTAAATGATCGACTTCGCAGAAAGAGCTGTCGAACGGAGCACAGAAAAATTAAGCTTATTTCACGTCGCGCGGACGATAACAGAGCCGATTAGATAAGGCGAGGGCCGATGTTATTTGTTCTTGAATTGTGTAGGAGGCATCTTCGAGGCAGATGTTGATGGATGGAACAGGAAGGAGGTGGAGACAAATGTAGTCATGAGCCTCCGCGCAGATAACGAAATATAGTCAGTTCGTCACGAGCCTTTTCTTACTCATTTATGCCTAACAGTCGAAAGATCAGCGAGAAAATCCCCAAAGCCGAAAACAAGGAAAGTTTTCACGTGAATCTTCTCGTTCTTTAAGCAGAACTTTACTGCGAAATAAATAATCGTAACAGAAATAAAGATACCGCAACTATCACCTTATTTACAGGTTTATAAAAATAATTTTAACGTTCACTAAAGGAAAAAGAATATAAAGGTGATATTTAGGTGACTGCGTATCGGAGGACTGGAGCTATTTAAATTTAGTTGGCTTTTTTAATGCCGCTATTAGGATCCCACTTTTGAGCTTTATCTACACCTTAATCTCGGAATAAAAGGCGTATAAATGACACGTGTGTCACCCTCGAATGGAGTCGCGTGCTTCAATCGCACCCTTCGAGGGGGTTGCTTTTTTCAGTCTTCGCTAATCCTTCATTGCGACCGCATATGCTGTGAGACACTTCTGTGGCGAGAGTGTGTGGTGAATTGCAAGTAAACATCGACCTATCAGGTACAGTTACCGTTAACAAACCATAAAACCACTGCAAAGATTTACAACGATTAAATCTGAATATTGGGAACTGCTTAGAAAAGAATTCCAAAGGGTATACTAGACTATTAATTCTTTAGGGGTTGGATAATATTACCAGGTCGTTAACCCTCGCAATAATAGCCTCGTTTTTAATAAATTTGGGATGAAGAATAACACAGGATAAAAAGTAAACAAACAGATTTAATTTGATTCATATAAAAATTGTCTGAGACCCCACATTACCTTGCCAAGGTTAAGTATGAAACTTGACAAATGTGTTTTATTTGTCCTGATATACTCATCATTGCAGCACTGAAAGCAAATGATTATTGAGAAGTTCAAATGGGCAAAATGCGATTGATTTTTTGGGGGAGGAAAGTCAAGCGGCGAATCCCAAATTCCCATCGATCGAGAACACCCTAAAAAGTCGCATGGGGTTGGTTTCGTAGCGGTTTCCCACAGCTTCGGTAACACACAGCTCAATTTGTGCGTGTCAACGAATAGGAATTAGGTATTATAACCGGGCCCCGGTGAAATATACTTGTACGATCATCGAATGACGATAAATTTCTATCCCGTTGTTGATCGAAACGCAAAACACCGTCGTCGAATCACGTAACTCGTTATCGCGGGCTTAACTTTCATTTATTGAGACCTGTTACATCTTTCACAGATATAATTGTGATTATGGTTCTAATTAAAGCTTTAGGTCTCTAGATATCGTTATTCTATTAGTACAAGAACGATTTCAATCGTTCTGACTAATTCGAGAAAGGAAAACCCTCGCATAAAATGCACAGAATAGACATGCACCAGCATCGTAAAATTTATTTTCGCAAAGCGAGGGTACGTTAACGATTATGGTGTCGCTCGAGTAAGGTAATACGGGAAAAACCTAACGGCAACGGAATATGGTCGGGCACGTAGAAGAATTATCGTCGGCAGGCCGTACCAATAGAAAAGAGGCGTGTCGCCGGTTTTGCGCAGTGTCCCATGAAACGTCAACGCGTTCGAATGGGGAATCCCCATGCCCCGGAGTGAGCACCGAGGAGCACGCCGGGAATGGGGATGTTGAAGAGGGGGATGAAGGGCACGAGGGTGAAATCAATTTTCGTTATCGCCGTCAACCAGCCGCTTCATATTAATCCCATTATTAGTGTTTGTTTTCCACGTGCCTCTCTCACCGATGCTCCTCGAATCGGCCGAGTCACGGTACGTCTCTTTCTACTTTTAAACATTCGCTAGCGATTACTATTCATTCATAAAAGCGTGATTCTACTGGAAATTATTTTCACAACTGTTGGCGATTTTTTGGAAATTTTTTCGTCAGTTCAAAAAGGCACGAGTCCAAGTGAAAATTTGAAATAAACGAGTTTATCAGTTATTTATTATTAAACTAGATTAATTCAATGTGATTTTTACGATATTGCCGAACATGGACCATTAGATAGTTCTTGTCATTTCAACATACTAAATATCACATTACATCAGATTTCTAATAAACAAACTTCGGTTTGAGAGGCTTCGCAATGTTCTACGTAAAACAATGGCTCAGAAAATGTACTCGTCGAACCCAGGTTCAAATCAATTATTAATCTGAGATGAAAAATAGATCAGTAGACTGCGAATTAATTTTAAGGAGGGGCCACGCGTACAAAATTCTTTCATCCTTTAATAACACTGTCCAACACCAAATTTATTCTCTAATTACTGTTGGGTCCTTCTTATAGAGTTTTTTGCGCTGATTCCGAATCGGTCCTTAATTTTTCTCCTGTGCGCACAGTTTTGGGCGAAGATATTTTGCTTTCTGGTTTGAAAAAACCGTCGATGTGAACAAACTTCAAAGGGGGGTTTCTCAAGATAAAAGTCTACTCTATCGCGTGGTGTACATAGTTCGATTTTCCGCTGGACCCTTATTTTTTGAGATAAATTGAAAAGTATCCTAAAAAATTAGTAAAAGTGGTGTCTCTCCGTCTTTAATCATTACTTAAACAATTATAATGTATTAATATTGGATATCACTGTATTCGGGAAAGTCTACAGAATCTTTTGCTGTAAAGAACAATTCGATATCTTTTATAATAACATCATAATATTTGTTTAAAGTTGAAAAATATGTTTTTTTCAAAGCCATGTTCCTCAAAAACTGTGCGCATAGGAGAAAAATTAAGGACAGATTCAGAATCAGCGCAAAAAACTGTACAAGAAGGATCCAACAGTAATTAGGGAACATAAAAAAAGTTGAAAGTTGGATATTGTAATTTTAATATGTTGAAAATAGTAAATTCGTGTTTCTAAATTCTCTTAACCTTTATTCTATTTTAAATTGTACCTACCCATTTTTGCCATAATTGCACAAAATCCGCAGTCTATTGATCATCGTTTGCAGCTTCCAAATTGTATTATAGCAGTTCCCATCGAGTTCAGCTTTACAAAAATGATTTTGTCCACTTGAACAAATACTGTGCCGACCATAAAATCGAAACTAGTAGAGGTACCGTGTAAAATCGAAAGTACACTGTCAAGAGATGGTATTACCACCGCCGTCTTCGGACTGTAAATCGGTTAAAGACAAGAGGGTAGTAGTTTTTAGTTTAAACAGAGGTCCCATTGTCATCCGGAAGACAGATAAGCTGTCCTTTGGCAATATTCCAAGATGAGTATCGAGCAAGGACATTCACGTACAAGAACGAGCCGTAGTGGCGGCGGCGGCTGCGAGAGCTCACACTCCCAAAAAGTCATTGAAGCCACGGAGGCTGCGCGAGTCGCGAGTGTTCGTTGCTGATAAGGGTTACTCCGCCCTCGAAACCCCCATATACCATCCTCTACCACCCTTCCCAACTCGTGGAATCGCAGGGTCAAGTTGTCGGAAGCCTCTTGCATTGGCATGAAGCATTAATCTCCGGGATTAAACTAACAGATAGGACGGAGATTAATTTTTAAGATGTCCGAAGACGTAAAGGATTAGCCCTTGGGGACCCTTAATTAGCATTGTCTCGGTCACGCTAATTTTTCGCCAGGAAACTGCAGTATTATTGTGCTAGCACATTCTCGAAAATGTAAACTTTTTAATAAAAACGATTCTCCATATTTACATACAGCGAAGACAAGTTCGTCGTAATTTGTGCGCGTATTATCACATGTTTAAACGTTCTTCTATCTATATTTTTACAATTCTCTATTCGAGTAAAAATCGAGAGATAAACGACCGGCTGTGATTAATGAAATTTTTCATTGAAACTATATAAATCAGCTTTGCAGTCTCTGTACACTCGTTTAATCCCACAGTGATCGATAAGCTACAATTCACGGTATAAATCTCAACCTCGCCAATCTACGCGAGATAACGCTATATTACTAAATAAATTAACAAGAAGCGACCTACAATAAATAATATCAACGAAATCATCCCGTGGCGATACGTCGACACTCTTCCACGTTAATAATAAACGTTAATAATAATCTTTGTTCACAAGAATGATTTATCTTCTAACACGTGGAGCGAATCTCACTTGGTACTAATTTCTAGTCTAATTATAAAGTCTATAAAGCGCTCTAGAAAGTATGTATACGTTTATCAAAGAACGTCGAGCATTTTTAAAAAGCACTTGAAACGTGAAGTAAAACGCCAAAAAAAGTCCTCGTTAAAATATTAATTACATTTCTAACGAGCTGAAGACTCGAATCAGTTCTATTTCAACGGACGATAGGAAGGTTAAAGTTCCCTATCTTCTATTCTACTATCAACTAACTAGTCAGCGTGTCGCTACTACTCGAAAGCGCGTGGGGAAAAGAAAAATACTGTTACACTGTCGTCATTGCAGCAATTCGTCACTCGGTCGACTTAAGCCTAATATTTACAAGTGAGCATTGTCAGCGAGATCAGAAACGCTGCATCTGGGTCGTGTTGACAAACGTGATGTCAATGGAAAGCAAACACGAGGATTAGTAAGGGAACCAGCATGATGCAGATCAGGTAGATCGCGGTTCGCGGCTCGCAGGTAGAAACTACCACGTATTCATGGTTCCATTGGGAATCGTTGCCACTCCATGGTAGTTCCAGGACTGTTCTCTCGTTGCTGAAGAGCTTGAATGGTAGAGAACACTCTTTTGTACTGTTCTTGCACTCGTGGACCGGGTTTGAGATGTTGTACATGGTTTTCAGAAGGTCGAAGTTCACTCGAAGGTAGTTCGGTTGGATCTCGTTCTCGGAGTTGAAGACGAAGAAGTAGTATCCGTTCATTGGGACCCTGACACAAATAGTAATTAACAAATGAGCATGTTTACTGGCGAAAAAATCGTAAATAAAGTTCTAGAACCTCATTCTTCCCTTGTGTAAATTTGACACTGTCTCTAATAAAATAGCACGTCCTGTATATCGATGTATTATTATTTATGAACGATGAGAGTAATCTCGCTTTAATCTTGTCTTATCATCACGTTTCAACGTCGAAGAAAGAATTTGAAAATTAAAAACACGTGAAAAATGGAAGCCTTGATAGGTCGTTGCATCCGCCACGAGTCTATCCACTTGACTATTTGCCGTTCCAGAAATAAGTGTTTATCCACTACCTGTTATTATCATTATCGGGGATCTATCAATAGAAATGAAGAGGTCTACGTACCTGTAGGTGACCGTGTTTGCAAACGAGGCTTCCGAATGTTTCTTCTCATATTTCGGTGTACAATGGCGATGAGGGGTTAGGGGTAGATTTAGAATCAACCCCTTGCAATCCAGTAATCGTTCCTCAGAACTGCTGAACGAACTCCAAAATTCAGAATTGCTTCTATCGTTCAGCATTGTCTCGTTCACGGTGCCTCTGTCCTCTGCTATGCCATCTGGGTGCAACATATCCTAATGTACGTAAAGGAACATTGGGTGGTGAGAAAAAATCATTTTATTAAGAAAATTTCTATTTCTAAAAGTGGTGGAAAATTTGGAAGATCATCTTTGGTTTTGTTGGTCTTTAAGACTGGATCTTTATGCATTCATTAGGATTTTTTATTAGGTCTTTATGCATTCAAGAAAATGTCTACACGTATATTGATTAGAATGAAGAGTACTAAATACTAGGGCTGAAATCGAAGATTTTGAAGCTTCGGAGCTTCGGTTGCAGAAACTTCGAAGGTGATGAGAATCGAAGTGTAGAAGTATCAATTTTTGAAACTTCAAAGGTGATGAGAATTGAAGTTTAGAAGCTCCGATTTTTGAAACTTCGAAGATGATGAAAATCGAAATTTAAAAGCTTCGAAATTCAAGCCTCTGTAGTAAATTATACTAGAGAATGAAAAAAAACTTAGTTTTGGAGCTTTGAACTTCGAAATTTCGCTGCTAAGTTATATTTGATACAGTTACAGACACTCCTACATTTTGAAAAAATACGCCACTGCAGCTAAAAGATTGATTAAGTTACAACTTTATACGCTTCGAATCCTTCGAATCTTCGAAGAGTCGAAGATTTTGAAGCTTCGAAGCTTCGAGTTCTCGATATCTCCCGACCGTCTCAATGTCTCGATACAGAGCCTCGTCCTATCAATATTTTCCGGATTCGCGATACATCTCTATTATTCCGAAAGCGTCGGACACTATTGAACGCCGTCTCGATAACGGGACTTTCGACGCCATTGCCACACACGCGAGTAGAAAATTACAGATAGCCGCCGCGCCACAATTACACGATTTGGTAATCTGTAATTAGGACAATATAAGTAATACCCAGATAATGATCTGTCGGCGATAAAGAAATTGATTACGATCCACTGAATTGGCCCGTGTTATCGTCCCGAGAACGATATTGACAGAGAACGGAATACGTCCTCCTCTCTCGAATCGTTTGACAACAACCGATATCGTTAAAATCGACAACAGAAGTCTCGCCATCTAACAAGCTCTCTGCATTAGTCTCTCGCGAAGCATAATCTCACTCCCACGTTTTATCACATAATAGCACCTCAGCTGACGCTTTATCATCAGACGTATACACCAGAAGAAATCTGCTGTTCTGCTTCGAACTTGAAAATTTTCCACCGGTAACTTAATTTCGTTGAGCGAATTAAGTATTTGACAGATAATACATGCCTGATGATACCGCCCGTGTATACAGTCAAGTGTCCTAACTTCACGTTTGTGCAACTGCGATGCAGGCTACTTTTCGCTTTCTACATTTTATTTCTTGTCGAAAATATTCTTCTGTGATCTATGCTGGGTTTTATGAGAGAGATTAGAAACCGTTCATTCGCGGAACGTTATCGCGCTAACGCTGAATTACGATTCTTTATTGCTATGCAGAAATGCATTTATGCTGTGCAAACAGCAGCTTCGAGAGCGTGTTAAGTGCTGGATTAACGCGATGAGATCATTGATAATGCTAATTAGATATGTCTGGAATTTTTACTGGCTAGAATTTGTCCGGGCGAATCTGAGATTGTTTGTTCGATTTAATAGTCTAGTGAAACGAGTGTAAAAATCGTCTCGTGGTTCCCACAATTCGATAAGATTAAGATTAATAAGATAAGAATGGTTCTTACTGTACCTCTTCGACGGCAGCGTCGGAGTCTTCGTCTTCTTCAGTCAGCTCTTTACGAAGGGACGAGGACAAGATTAAATCCCTTCGTCTTCTTCGTTTCTCAGCTTCGGAAAGCTTCTGGTCCTTTATCGTCTCATCGACCACTTTCCTCAAGACCTCAGTCTCCCCGCCATTTTTCTCCATCTCGTCCATCAACTTTCTGAGGATCTTCTTTCCTCGATATCCCATCGAATTGATTTTATCCAGCACATCTTTCACCACTTCCGCAGACGTTGGTTCTCCTTTCTTCTCGCTCGTCTGCGTCTCTTCTTGTTTCTGGCCGCCATCGTGCTTTTCATCTTTTGCTCTAGCCTTTTGTTCTACCTTCTTGTCCACTTCGGAAGGATGTTGTACAGGTGGTTTAACAATGTTTGCTACCTCTACGAAAGTCCCCTCGTAATGATGATGAGGATTCTCTTTTTGTTTGTTCTTCGTGTCCAGCGTTTTTGCCATCAGCTCTGTTAGGATTGCTCTCATGGCTTTCGCGTCTAATTCGTGGCTGCTGTAATGATGCGCCATGGAGTTTGTTAGGTGAGTTGAGCTGTTTAGGAGAAGGGCTTGGTCCTTGTGGTGGAACTGAATTCCTTTCTCTACTCTCTTCATCTTGCTTGGCTCGTTGCTGGGACTCTTATCCTACACGTGGAATGTTCGGTTTTAAACGTTTTGATTAAGGGGGTGGACTCTCGTTTTCAGGATTGCCAGGTTGCGGGATGCGGGAGGGTGCTAGTGCCTTAACTAACATGTGTAATTAACACGAGCGATGAATGAATTTTAAAATGCATTTTATTTTATACCTCGTCTGTTCCATTGACAGAAAGCAGCCCAGTCTCTTTAGCAACCTCCAAAAGCTCCTCCAACTCCTCGCTGCTATCATCGCCGATAAAGGCGCATTCGTGAAGGTGCTTGTGCCCTCGAATGATCGTCAGAGATGCCCCAGGCCATCTGCCATTCGTCAAAAAATTTTACGAATCAGAACTGTTCAAGATCGATGCAATCTTTGATACTCTGAATCAATCAAACTGTGATTCGAACCTCACGCAAGTGGAGACTGTGACGCTGCTACCTCTGAGCAGATAAAATCCCCAATACTCTTTCATGTCGTCCTCCAAGATCAGGTGTCTTGTCATCGAAACAGGTTGAACTTTACCTTCAACCTGTGGCTCATCGCTCATCAGATAAGCGTTGAAAGTCGCGTTTACTTTGATCAGCTGGCTCTGGAAGAAATTCAAGGTGATTCTTCAAGGGGGCGTCAACTTCGAGCGCAATATTTGAGCAACGTTTGAGCCTTGGAAAGCTATCAGATCATCGAAGTTTTCCAGAGTATAATTACGTGTTCAGTTTGCGAATCTTGAAAAGCGATCAGCGATTATATCATAAAGTATCTAAACATAGTGTATACAATCTTTTAATGCTGGAAAATTATCAAGTTATTGTAAAAAAATTTCGATTCCGCTTGTGCGAACAATATTTGAGTCTTCTGAAGATTATCGAGCGATTGTAATCGACGTTTCTGGAAGCACTTGTGTGTAGCATTTTGGAATCTTGAAAAGTGATCAAGTGATTATATCGACGTATCTGAAAAATTACGAAGTTGTATAACTTTCCAAGCGTAATTCTGTACATAGATTATTTGAATCCTGAAAAATTATAAATTGAAGACAAGGAAAATGAAGAACGTGGCTGCTAATTAAAATTGAATCGAAGAATCACTTACCTGACACCATGTGGTCGACACTCTCGCGTCGATAAGCCTCTGATCAGAGATGGTTAAAGGGTACAATTGCTCGGAATAAACACGGTATCGCAAGTACATCGGCCCCGCTACCAACACACCAGGGAGAATCATTCCAAGCAAACATAATCGCAATAGCCTCAGCGGTACCTTGTACTCAGATCTACGAGGCTGCCAATCTCTTGGACGAACACCCTCCTCTACGAATTGCAAAATGATTTCTCGTGAGAAAACTACCGTGAAAATTGTGGGGCGCTTTTGCTAAGCAATTCAAAAGACTGTTGATAATCCTGCAGATATCAAAATATTTAAATTGAGACCAGCAACAGTCTACTGAATCACTCAATGTATATCGAATACATAAATAATTTCAAGTGATTTCGTACAACAATTTGTATTTCGTTTTACAGACGTGACTGTTACAATTTTAACGAATTCGTAATCGAAGCGGTCTGACCTGGACTATTGAAGTTACAGTGTTAACTGGAATTTAAAGGTCAATAAACAACCGGTAGGAAACTGTTCATCCCTTTATTCTCTTACATTACATTATAATATTTTACAACGATTACGCCACTCGGCAATGCGACGTGCAATTGCAAATGGTTAATACGCAATTTCGATCGTGCAACGAGCAGGTATACATTTCCGTCAATGTTTATTCATTGCGATAAATTTCAAAAGGTCTACTCGTTTGACGTTCAGGCACGTAATCGTAAAATAGTATGCGCAGATTTCATGAAGATTATTATGAATCGCTAAATCATCAATGGAACTGGCAAACCATTCTGGAATTTTTCCCTGTATAAACATCAACATTTAGATAAACACAATCCCAGAATGTTATAGCAGCGTATCTGGTGGTTCTGATTGCGATATGGTAATGAGAAATGATAATAATTAATCGTAGCTAGGTTTCAGATACTTTTATCGAAGTTCAACGCGCACAATCTACGTTTACAGAAAAGAGAACATTTCTACTCAGAATGTCTCGAATTGTTCAAAAGAATCAGTTATCTGTGCAAGCAAAAATCCGGTAATTCTAAAGACTATGTTTGTTAAAGACTTAGATCATCCGATCGAGTTATCGAACTTACAACGAAAAGGTTCGATGAACAAAGAGGGTATCGACTCCGACGTTCACCTTTGTACCAAAATCAAGTGATAACCCTCACATAACGGAATTACTATGCCAGATACTACTGTCGATACTACAAACCCGTAAACATAACATCCTAAGCCAGTGAGTGTCAAAAATAAGGTCATAATGTGACTTGTGACTCATAAAATTTGTCATAATAGTAAGGTCATAATGTGACTCGTCACTCATAGAATTTCTCTCGATGTTGATTAAAACGTCGCGCCACAAAAGATCGAAACGTAGTATGCAAAAAAAGTGTCGATGACCTTAAAATTACCTTCGAGGCGACCTTGGATGACGTTCTTTTGTAATCGTCATCAAACGTGGTCGAATCTAATCTTTTTTCAGTTTAGAACATCAACAAAAATCATTTTCATAAGAAGAAACGTTTGCGTTAATATCGAGCGTGACAATGTTTAAAAAAAAAAAACGGAAAAAAGAAAGGCAAAAGCCGATATTGATATTTTCCTTGAATTTGCAAGCGATGAGGCCGATGCGGTGGCATAATTCACATTGTCGCATTGTCGTAATCGTCTCTCATTAGTCGCGACGCATATACGGGGTGCTCGGAAACTCGAGACACGGACTTTGCACGGTGACACGTGCAAAACGTGAAAAACGAACGACGCCAATGTTTGCAAACAACGTCTCGCTGCAGTGTTTACGATCGTTCTTCTTTTTTCTCTCTGGATGGTTCGAAACTTTTCGGACACACTGCGTAAGACGGAGACGACCCTTATATAGGCGGCAGGGATTTAAAAATAAAGTTCGCCCTGCCTCGTGGAGGCAGATTACACATTGTCGGGCACTATTACGATTAAATGAGGCTACATCGAAGAAGAATATGCGGACAATTAACATGGTGAATGCGTTACAATCTAATTCAAAGAACTGCACGATTTCCCCGCCTCGGCTTTACTAAATACCGTCATCGCATAATTAGTCAATTCACCTATCAATAGTAATACGATTTTGATTGGTGTATAGATCGCTCGCGATTGTGTTGCAACTGTGTATGCGTGTTCTATACACGCCCATGCAGCGTTTCACCACGTGGCAGAGCAACTGGAAGAATCCTTTGTTACATGCAGACCGATGACACTATTAAACACCTACCGGTAGATAAGGCGTTAATTAGAGTTCCTGTTACGCTTCAAGTTCAAGATCTGACGATTAAAACACAGATGTGTAAAGTTTAAAATAATTTGTCAATTATAGCTGCGAGAAACACGATCATACACGCCCAGACAGAAGCGTAGTCGATTACGCCACCGACGCGACGATTCGAATTCGAAAATAAGCGCTTCCTTGTTTATATTATGGTCGTCACCTAATATTAAAGAAGCAGAGAGGATTGCTGATAGATATAATGATTCAGGTAATCTAATTCAAAATAAAAGCATGTCGATCAGTAGCTTTCGAACCCAGACTGTTTTCTCAACGACGCAGATAACTATACCACCGCATCGCGTACACACACACGTCGCCAGCGATTAATGGAATAATATACGAACGAAACAACACATACCGAGTATATCTATTTTTAATGGTGTCGATGGCATTCTTCTTGTAGGACCGTAGCATCACTTTCAGAATCACTTTTCCCACGCTGGGATAATCTTAATAAAGCATCACGCACAGCACGAATCCAAAGTTTCTGCTCTCAGTATAAAAATATACTGTCCCGAATCGATTTCTTTACCGAACGCTTTACAACACTCGTTAACTTTTTCAAAAAATATGAAACCTCTACCAAATATGTCCGACAATGAATTTCGAAATTTTCAACGATTTTACAAAGTCCGTGTTATTGTTCCGTGGACTCGGTGAACGTACGATTTAAATTAATTAATTGATTTCATTAACTGGAAGTTACGTAAATGCACGATGTGTATCGTTCGCTCCCAACAGATCGACTGATTCCGTGAACGAATATGTCATGCTTTGTATCAGTACCTTATCAATTTTTACTGTGCCGGGGATAAGCTCCCGTCCGTAGAAGTCTATTTGCACGAAATCGTGTCCCTAACAGCTAACCCATCGGCTGTATTACAGGTATCTCACCCGAATATAGTAAACAAAAGTTTACGGCACCAATGGCACGCAGCCGAACGAATTTTCTCGATGACATCGTCGAATTGCAACGTGAGTATCTCTCTATCACTTTGACGTCACACGCGTGCAAAGGAAAAATAGAAGTTTGCGCGTCAGAATCGAGACGCGATTCTAGAGAAGCGTTTCCGATTGTTGTTTGAAAAGAAAGCATGTATTTTATGCAATAAGTGGGGTTTGCTGCATCTAATACCAGAATTATTTATAATACAAGTTATTTGCGGCGCGACTCGTCCCGCCTGCTACTCTCCTCTGTCGGTTTATGCGATTTCTCACCCCTCCGCCTTTTGTTCAACGGATTACGAGGATCGTATATTTCGAACCAGTCGTCGTCCTTCGTGCTAGCATCTTTCGCGAGAACCGGAACTTTCTCCTCGCATTGCAACGAGTGCACCATCCACGACTCATCATCAGGATCGAAATCCTCTTCCTTGCTATTGTCTTTCCGCGACGGTGTCGGCGATCTCTCGCTTCTAGTCTCTTTCGCACTTTGAAGCTTCGATTTGAATTTCTTCAAGAGATCCATCGTGAAATCTTCGCGACTTTTACCCTTTCTAGGCAGCTTCGACTTTGCTTCTTTGTACTTCACCTGAGTCTGAATGTACTCCTTCATGATCTCCGTTTTCTGACCCTTCTTCTCTTCCTGCTCCTCTTTCAACTTCTTGTCCGCCTCCTTCGCCTTCTTCTCGTTCTGAACGTCCCGCTTCAAGTCGCGAATCTCTTTTCTAATTTCTTCCCTGTGGAAAAATTCGTCGGAAATATTTTAGCACTTTTATTTCAGAGATAGTATAGTATACGTACGCTTTCTTCCTCCGTTCTTCTTCTGCATGTTTCCCAAGATAATACTCTTCTTCTTGTTCATCTTGATTATCGACTTCGTTATCTTCCAGTTTGTAAGAGCTTGTCTTCTTGGATTCCTTCTTCGTTTCCTTTAGCTTACTTTTTATTCTTTCTTTCATCGCTCTGGGAAGACAACAGTATTCGTATGAAAATACAACAAGTAATCGGTGAAGAATTTTAATGAATTGTCTCACTCTTTTTCTTTTTTTATAGCTTCCAATTCTTCGGCAGTTTTCAGTTCCTCGTCGCTTTCCAAATCGCTGCTGCGATCTTCTTTCTTCTTCTTGCTCGGAGGTCCAGCCGGTTCGACAGCTGGTTGAGCACTTAATTTCGGATCAGATAAATGATCGTGCGCCGATTTTCCTTTGCCAGTGAATTGTTTATTCAATATCACAGACTCTTCCTCATCTTCTTCTGCTTCCTCTCCGAAAGACAAAAGATTGAAATTTCTGAAAGTAAGCAGTCCTTGTTGAAGAATATTTTTAACAGGAACGAAGATACAAATATTTCTTTCTTACTTCACTCCTGCTTTCTTATGTTTTGTACTATCCTTCACTTCCTCGCTTTTTCTCGTCGTCACCCTAGGTACAATATCAGAAAAAGGATTATTCAGTATTTCAGTTTTTAATACTTTTGGAGGATAAAGTGGCCTGTCGTTCTACGAACAGAAAAAAGCGCTATAATACATTTCTCGTGTAAGTAATTTTACAACAATTCAGCTCGTGTAATTAGCATAGTCTCTTACTTCATCTACCAGTGCTTCTTCAAGTTTGAGCATATTGTACACAGTTTCTCCGGTAACTTTACCGAATATAGTATGCTTGTTCTGTAATTCTGGAGCAGAAGCAAGAGTAAAGAAAAATTGAGATCCATTGTCGTCTTTTCCTGCATTCGCCATAGCCAGCAAACCTCGCCTGCAGAATCGCAATCGCGTATGGAATTCATCCTGAAATGAGTAAGTACGTTAGCTATGTGCCAATTGTAAGAGAGTGAATTTTCATGAAAATTAAACATACTTTAAATGGTTGTCCATATATACTTTCTCCGCCTTCTCCCGTGCCAGTTGGGTCTCCGCCTTGAGCTATAAAGCCCTTAACAATTCTGTGAAATATGGTATTGTCGTAATAGCTTTCCATACATAATTGTATAAAATTTTTGCAAGCCTTCGGAGCCTCCTTCGTCCATAATTCTAAGTCGATATCGCCCACTGTTGTTCTCATTACCACCTATTTATTTAAAATAAATTGTTTAAAATTGAAATTAAAATTTTTTTAACGAGAATGAAGTAAATGTTTCTGGATAAAACGAAATACGTTAAAAAGACCGTGTTATGTGTTTATTCGCTGCGTCTAGATAAAAACTGATATCGCAAATATTTGTTATTAGAGGTTATGTAACGAGAAACAAATAAATATGAATAAAATATCTTAAATTTTTACTTACTTTACCCGTTGTGGGTGGTTCTTGTATATAAATGTTGCTCATGATTCCAAATGTTTTTTAAATAAACAGAAGAAGCATTCTATTTATTTACGTTGAAATTGCATTCTCCTACGACCTCAATCAATAATATTCCTCACACACATGTAATAATATAATGATGTACATAACGGAATTAACTTCGCGAAATGGTCTATAAATACAACAAAAAATTTTTATGGTATTTATTTATTATTTATTTTACGATGTTTACATTGCTACCTGTAAAAACAATAAACAGATATTTGAATCAGAGATAAATAAATAAATGTCGACATTTTACATATGTAAAATTTTTTGTAAATACATTGTATATTTCAAGCTGTCTTTTAAATATCTTTCATTTAGTTTCGTAAATTCATGAAAATCTAAACGCTTGTAACAAAATTTAATAGAAATATATGTAAATATTATATTTAGGTTTATCAATATGGTGGATATTGATAAAACATTTTGCACCGAGAGTCAGTCAGCCAGGTTAATATTTCAATATTGTAGTGTTTTAGCCATGGATGCAACTAAAGTAAATATAAACAGTCCCAATAGTTTGAACATTGGTTTAACATCCGACCACAATACAATTTACAATGAAATAAAGAAATTTTTAAAGTATAACAATGAGTTTCCTAAAGAATGGGAGAAGAACATCTTAAATTTAGTGCCAAGAAGGTACAGAAGAAAATACTCTTCGTTAGTGCAATCAATGCTAACGGAAGTGAAAAATATGCTGACCGAAGATATGCAAAGCTTTTCCATGAAAGTTATATTGTTGTTGTCAGGAAAAGATGAAGCATCTTTCTCCTCTTTGTATTCTCTGAAGGAATGCAAAGGCTACAGCTATAAGAAATTTTCAGAACGTCGTAAATTAATAGCGAAGAAATACTTTCTTCATCTAGAGCCGATAAGATTCATTATGGAGATGGAACAAGTTATGCTTCCAAGGTTCGTCTGCAACTTTCAAGATCTCTGTCTTGATCTCATGTCGTTGAATGATTTTCAAAATATAATTAATAACGATGTTAAAAAAGCATCTCTGATCATTTCTTATCAGTTTTATAAAGAAACCTGTAGGGTAATATCGAGGACTGCAACCAGAGCACTGAGAAACGTTAGTATAAATCAACTGGTAAACATTATGCAGTGTATAACACATATTTTCGCACAGAGAATTATAAATGTTATGATACGATCGATAGATCACATGCTAACAATTATGAGGAATGAATATTATTGTCCAAAAATTAAACTTCGACTTGATCTACAAGGTGGTCAACTTCTTACCGAACCTAACATCGAAGAAATATATTCAACGTATCATGGAATAATCGATCGCATTGGTTCGATAGCTCAACATTTAACTTCGTTCGAAGAATTGCTAAATTTGAAAGTATCTTCCAGATATATTCAAATCAAATTACCAGACTGGTACATCGAAGAGTCGCATGATAAATTGCGAACTATATTGTATGACTTGTTTGAGCCTGTAAACAAACATGTGATAAATATTACCGAAGAATTTTATCCTGTAAGCGTGCCGAGTACGAAGAAGAAAATATTATCATTAAGTTTAGGCAAAATAAACTTTGATTCGTACCTCAAGTATATTAAAAAGTATAATATATACCTGATAAGAACAAATACAATAGTAGCGAACATGTATTATACCGTAGGCAGATTAGAACAGACTAAAGTTAAGGAAGCTTTGAGGAAAGAATCGTGGGATATCGTAAATGCTTTCCTGCTCAAGGTAGTCAAGTATCATCAAGATTTCAATATAAAAATCTGTGGAGAATTCGAGAGCTTGAAAATCAAAGCACTGGATGTACCAAATGAAGCGAAATTGTTGATCGAGTTAACCGACTACATCTTACATGCGTCGAAAGAATTAATAAAAGAACTGGAATGCAAAATTCAGCTGTCTATTCACATGCTATGCACATTATTTGAAGTGACAATTCTATCGGACGACCATATCAATTTAAATAAGAAAACCATAAACTGGTTGCGCGAGATTGAGCCTGTATTCAGACAAAACAACACATTGTGCGAAGCAATGAAGAATGAATTGGAAGAGGACATGCAAAAGAGAATAAACAAATTGAATTCTGATGTAGATTACATTATTCCTCAACTCAGTGTTTTAGACAATATGGACGACATCGAGAGAGTCGAAGAGTATGTTGAATACTATAGGGGGCTGTTTAAAGAAGTGAATAAAATTAACATTGAGATGGAAAAGATCAACGAAGAAGAGAAATTGTTTAAATTTCCCGAAACTGAGTTCCCGCAAATAATTGAATTGCAGGAAGTCATTGTCCCGTTTCACGATCTCATTTGTGTCGTTCATCAATGGAGGAAAGACAATAGCGTATGGTTGGATGGACCGTTCGAGTGGTTGGAGGCTGCTGTTATAAAAAAGAGAACATTAAACTACTTCGAGACGATCACTGAAATGAGCAGAACGTTCAAAACAAAAATTAAAATGGATTTGACTGCAAACAAGTGCTTCAAATTCTCTGGCATCGCAGATGACCCAGATCCCATGCAACAACCAGCTCCGTTAAAACTGTGCTGGCAAGCTCTAAACGACATAAACGATTTCAAGAATTATTTATCATTGATAGTATGCATGTGTAATCCGGCTCTTCAAAAATCTCACTGGATGGAAATGTCTGCGATATGTGATTTTGATCTTATGCCCAATGCTGGCACCAGTCTAAAGAAAATGATCTCCTTCAATTTAATGGATGACATTGAGAAGTATGAAGCTATTAGCCTAGGTGCCAACAGAGAGCTAGAATTACAGGAAAAATTGTCGCAAATGATTAAAGAATGGAAAACAATTTCATTCGAGATAAGCTTCGATGAAAAGTCGAAGATGTACGTCTTCTCGAATTTATGTGACATAGAATTGCTTCTCGAAGATCATTTTATAGTAATCGAAGAGATGAAAACCTCTCATTTCGTGAAGCCAATCATTTTAACTGTAAACGAATTCTTCTCGTCTCTCAATAGGATTAGGAACATCATGGTGCAATGGTGTGATGTTCAAATATTAATGCTTCCTTTATACTCTACTTTTTATTCTCCTAATATAGAGAAATACTTGCCTAAAGAGTCAGTCTTGTATAGGGAAGCGAAAGAACTCTTAGCTAATATTCGAAATAAAATATGCATGAACACTACATTTTCGGGAATTGATGATCTAACAATTTTAGAATCTTTATATAATGCTAACAGAAAGCTTGAAGAGGTACATCATGGGGTAACAGAGTACATAGAAAATAAACGATTGTGGTTCCCAAGATTTTTCTTCCTTTCGGACAAAGAAGTTCAAAGAGTATTATTCGAATCGAACAATGTCGAAGAATTGAACGTCTCTCTAAAATCTTGTTTCGAGGGTGTAAAGAAAGTTCGAGTTAATAAAGAAAAACAAATTTGTTCTATTATTGGTGATCAAAGCGAAGAAATGAATTTAGAAAAGTCCATTCAGGTTCATTCTTATCATGAAGAGACATGGCTGATGGAACTAGAGAATGAGATAAATAGTACTTTGCAGAAAAGTATTTTAAAATGTTGGGATAAATTTAATTTTACGCATTATGATATTCTCAATTTTCCAAGTATGATAATTATATCTGTGATTCTACTTTATTGGACTCGCGATTTACATAATTGTTTCTCTTCGTTTAGCTCAGAAGTATTAAACTCATTATACGTAAAGTATATTAATCATCTACCTAATTTAGCCATTGAATTGAGAAATTGTACAACACGAAGACACAGAAACATATTAACATCTTTAATCATTGTAGTCAGTAATCAAAAGGACATCATTAAATTATTGTTGGACAAAAGAATTACTCGATACACAGACTTCACATGGCTTGCGCAGTTAAGATATTATTTAGAGGAAGATTATGTTACTGTATCAATGTTTGATGCAAGTATAAAGTATGGATACGAATACAGCTATTACAAACAATGTATAGTTAACACTACTCTCACAGAGAGATGTTTCTATACACTTATGCAAGCGTATAAGTACCATTTGTACGGGGCTGTTACAGGATTGCCTGCTTCGGGGAAAACGGAGACTATTAAAAGCCTGGCGAAAGCAATTGCAGTACAATTTCGTATTTTCAATTGTGCTGATATATCTTCCTACAATTTTGTCTGTCAAGTGTTCAAAGGATTCGTTTCCTGTGGAGCATGGCTCTGCTTCGAAAATTTCAATAGTCTCGAGCTGGAAATGCTGTCCATGATTACTCAAAACCTTGTTTGCGTTGCTCAAGCAGTAAGTGCAAATTTAAAAGTCGTAACTATCGAAGGTTCACTGTTAAATTTGAATCCAAATGGACATATTTGTGCTACCACCAATCTTGGCTCGTTCAAATACCATAAATTGCCTGACAATTTAAAAATATTTTTCAGAAGAGTACACATGATGATACCGGATATCGATAAAATTGTAGAAATCGAACTGTTCGCTGCTGGCATAGTTAATTCAAAACTGTTAGCTTTAAAACTAACTACTCTTTACAAACTACTCTCCGAACAGCTGCAGTGTGAATCCTGTAACACTTTCGATATAAACTCTGCCAAAGTAGTTGTTCGGACCTTGAATTATTTAAAAAGAAGTTTCCCAGATGAAAACGAAATCATGTTACTCTTACGATCTTTAATCGATGTTAATCTCCCTAAACTCTGTAGCGCAGATTCACTCGTCTTTAAAAGTATCGTTGACAATATGTTTCCTGATGTTGCATTGTTGCATCCCGATTACAAAATATTCTTAGAAACTCTAGAAACCGTATGTGACTCTAGATGTTTGCACATTCACGACGACTTTAAATTACATATTATACAAGCATTCGAGCTGTTGTATATTCACCGAGCAGTTATGCTTGTTGGCGACCCACTAGTAGGGAAAACAGAAATTCTACACGTTCTGAAGGATGTTTTAATATCCTTGCACAAGCAAGGCATAGAATCTGGTATCAATGTAAAATTAGAAACTATAATACCAGGAGTATCAACTATCGATCAACTCTACGGTCATTTCGACAAAAAATCAAGAATCTGGAAGGATGGAATATGCTCTCAAGTATTTCGTTCTTTATCAAACGATTTCTTTGACAAAAGATGGATAGTATTTGATGCACCATTAAAAGATGTATGGATCGAGAGTTTATACACAGTTCTGGATACGAACAAGGCATTGCATTTGACTTCAGGTGAAAAGATTGATATAGCAGACTCAGTATCTGTTATCTTCGAAACTATGAACATCGTAGAAGCTTCTCCTGCTATTTTATCGAGATGCGGAGTGATTTACGTTGACTCGCAGTCTCTCGATTGGAGACCATACGTTAAAACACATATCTACAGACACGATATTTATAATGGACACGAAGACACATTGTATTCGATATTCGATTGGATAATGGATCCTGTTCTAGAGTTCATACGGAGACATTGTACTCTATCTTTAATCGTAAACCAATTACATGGTATAATATCGACATTAAATTTGCTCGAGATGTATTTGAGGGATGCTCAAACAGAAAGCACCGAAGATAAGGGGAAAAATCATTTTATAATATGGATACAAGCTGCGCTTATATTGTCTATTATATGGGGATTAGGAGGAAACTTGAACATGGACTCTCACGTTAAATTTAATTCCTTTTGCACATCCCTTTGGAGTGGAAAAATTGAGGAGCACCCAAAACCTACAACAATAAAGAACTTTGATGTAACGTTGCCTCACGAAGGATTAATACAAGACAACTATTACATTTTTAAAGGTTCCGGCAATTGGAAGGGTTGGAGTGATTTATTAAAAACTGAAAAGACAATAGAAATGAATGATGAAATCTTTGTACCAACGATTAATACTTCAAAATATAATCATCTGTTATTGAAACATATTAAATTCAGGAAACCTTTCCTCATTTGTGGGAATGCGTCTACCGGAAAAACTTCTTTGATAAAGAATTTGTTAAGAAACAAACTGGCTGGTGATGAATATTTGATCAACTCGTTTAGCTTTGCTTTCATGAACTCTGTGTCGAGAACGCAAAACATGTTGCTCGCGGAATTAAATAAAATTAAAACAGGACACTACGGTCCTCCGAAAAATCAATTCTGTATTAGTTTCATTGATGATCTTTTTGTAGAAACGCCAGAGAGTCGATCCGAGATTAATAGTATTCTAGAATTTCTGCGGCAATACCATAGTTACGGGTATTTCTATAATACTAACGAGCCTGAAAAAATTTTTATTTGCGACACCATGTTCTCCCTTGCTGTTATAGGAAATGATTTAATCAAGATATGCCCCAGATTTTTAAGGCATTTTAATCTGTACAGCATGTATGTACCATCCACAGATACTATATTTCGGATATTTTCAAATGTGCTTTTCACGAATTTCAAGAAGAATCTTTTCGCAGCGGATGTTCTAACTAGCGTAACTAGTATAGCGAATGCTACAATTGATATCTACAGTTCCGTGATAAAAAATCTCTTGCCGGTACCTGCAAAATGTCAATATCAATTTAGCATGAGAGACGTGAGCAAGGTAATAAATGGCTGCAGTCTCCTCCAAAAGGAATCAGTGGAAACGAAAGTTACTTTCATCCGGCTTTGGGCTCACGAAGTCTGGCGTATTTTTGGCGATAGAATATTGGATGACGATGACAAAGAATATCTCTTCTTACAGATCAGAGAAACAACCAAACGTCATTTCAAAGATTCATTCGAAACAGCTTTTGACTATTTACCAAAATCTAAGAATAATCAAATTACAAAGGAGTCCTTTAACGATTTAGTGTTTAGCAATTTTATGGACACGGAGAAAAATCAAAAGTACGAAGAGATAACTTCTATGGATAAACTAAAGAATAAACTTCTCTTTTATCTGAACGAGTATAACAGAAATTTTAAGAAACAAGTCGATATAGTCGTAACGCAATACGTGTTGGAAAGCCTCGTTAGAATTGCAAGAATTTTAGTAATACCGGGAGGTAATTTACTCATGATATCCAATATAGGATCCGGTAGAAAATCTATAACAAGTCTCGCAGCTTATATAAATCAACAAGAATTGTTTGAGCCATCTTCTTGCAGCTTCGACTTATGGAGAGAAGATCTAAAAACAGTTATACAAAAGTGTGGCGGATCGAGGGAGAGTCTTACGTTTTTTCTAAAGGAAAAACAACTATCGGATTCCTTTCTCTGTGATATCAAAAGTCTTTTAGCTACTGGTGAAATACCTGATTTATTTTCTACCAAAGAGAGGTACGATATTATCGAAATGGTACGTTTGCATGCTCAAGGGGGAAACAAAAATGCAGAAATAAGTACTCATGCTGTAATGAATTATTTTCTGGAACAATGTAAAGGAAACTTGCACATCGTTATATGCTTCAACTCGACAAGCAAAACAATTAGGTCCTATCTATACAAATATCCAGAACTAGTGAAGTATTGTACAATGAGTTGGCACAATACCTGGCCAACGAGTGCGTTCAAACAAGTAGGTTCAAAATACATTCAAGACATTAATGTCCAAGAGAACATAAAAGAGGATATAATAACAGCTTGTGTACAGTTGTACGACAGTGTACGAGAAATGAGCAACGAATATTTCAATGAAACATCCAAAAAAATTCATGTAACATTACTGGCTTTCTTACATATGTTGAGATTGTACTCCCATCAGATATCGGAGAAGCAGAAGAATATTGTCGCTACGAGGAACAGATATTTAGCAGGTCTGGAAAAATTGAAGTTAGCAGCGCAACAAGTAGAGAAGATGAAAGCTACATTGATAATGTTGAAACCGCAGTTGGAAATCTCTGCTCAACAGACTATAATTACTATGAAGGAGGTGGAGAATGAGAATATCAGTGTAGAAGGGGCTACGATTCTCGTGCAGCAGGAAGAGGAGATAGCAAATAAAAAGGCAGGAGTAGCTGGTAAGCTGAAAATGGAATGTGAAGCTGATTTAGCCGTAGCAATCCCAATTCTGGAAGATGCTGTTGCTGCATTGAACACGCTGAAGCCCACAGACATCACTCTTGTGAAAGCTATGAAAAATCCTCCCGATACCGTCAAATTGGTAATGGCTGCAGTCTGTGTTATGCTTGACATACCATCAGATAAACTCATAGATCCGGTCACTGGTAAAAAATACACAGACTATTGGGGTCCGAGCAAGCGTATCTTAGGCGACATGAATTTCTTACAGAATTTAAAAGACTACGATAAAGACAATATTCCATCCAATATCATGCAAATTATTAAGAAGACGTATATATCTGATAACAGCTTTAAACCACATATCGTTGCCAAAGCATCGAGCGCTGCAGAAGGCCTTTGTAAATGGGTTCGGGCAATGGTGTCGTACGATGAAGTTGCTAAGGCAGTTGCGCCTAAGAAGGAGAAGCTTCTGGCTGCACAAAGGGAATGCGACGAAGCTGAAGCGTTTTTAAATGAGAAGCGTAAAACGCTCTCCGCATTGAACGCGAAACTTGCAGTGTTGAATAACAGTCTTCAGGAAACGCTGCAGCAGAAAGTGAAGCTCGAGAAGGAAGTGGAAGACTGCACCAGCAAGCTTAATAAAGCAGAGAAATTAATTGCAAGTTTAGGCGGTGAGAAAAATCGCTGGATGAAATGCGCAGAGAACCTGCAAGAGAATTATAATAATCTTGTCGGAGATATGATACTATCGTGCGGAATAATAAGTTACACAGCATCGTACACCACAATTTTTCGCGATAAAATAGTAGGCTGCTGGAAACAGTATATTACAGATTTAAAAATACCATTTACTACTAACTACAATCTTATAAACATTCATGGAGACGAGAACGAGATAAATCATTGGTATCTTTGCGGTTTGCCTAAACATAGATTCTCGGTTGAGAATGCAATTATCATGAGCAATTCTGAGCTGTGGTGTTTGTTCATAGATTCGCAAAATCAAGCGAATCAATGGATTAAAACTATCGAGAAGAAGAATAACATTAAAATCATCAAACTGACTAATTCAAATTATGCATCGATTGTTAGATTTAGTATTGTAAATGGAAACCCTGTGTTGATTGAAAATGTAGGAGAACAATTAGAAACCGTGTTAGATCCGTTTCTTAAGGACAGAATCTACAATGATGGGAATATTTCGTATTTGACTATAAATTGCGATGTTATAAAATACTCGCATGATTTTCGGTTGTACATTACAACACGATTGCTGAATCCACAGTATACACCAGAGGTGTTCAGTAAATTCACTATAATCGATTTCTTTATTCCAAACGAAGCTCTTCAAGATAAGCTCCTCGATCTGGTCGTTTCGAAGGAAAAGCCGGAGCTTCAGGAAAAATTCGAGATTTTGCAGATGGAAGACGTGAACAACCAAAAAGTATTGAAACAACAAGAGGATAATATTTTATGCACTTTATCTTCGACAACCACGAATATTCTTGAAGATGAAAACGCAATAAAAACTCTGGACTCCTCGAAAAATCTTTCTCTAAATATAATTAAAAAGCAAGAGATAACGAAACTGATGTCTCTGGAGATCAGCAAGTTTCGAGATGCTTACACGCAGTTCGTTAAATATTGTGTCGATTTGTTCAACACACTTATTGCTCTATCGTACTTGAATAGCATGTATTGTTTCTCTTTCACGTGGTTCGTGCAATTGTATATCAGATCTATTGAGACTTCAAATAGAAGTGTTGTTCTCGAGAAGAGATTAGCATATTTAAAATTTTCATTTACTCAAAGCCTTTACGCAAGCATATGTAGATCCTTATCGGAGAAGCACAAGATACTGTGCTCTTTCTTATTATGTTCTAAAATACTATTAGACGACAAACAAGCCACAGAGGAAGAAATTCAATATTTTATGTCCTCGAACAGCAGACGTATCGAAACAATTTCCGATAATAAGCCTAGTTGGTTACCGCAATATACTTGGATGAATATTTGCGATGTTCAGAATGCATTATCAACGTTTAATGGTCTCGCAGAAGATTTCCATTGCAAGGATAAGGCGTGGAAGCAATATTACTCCTCTGAAACACTTCAAAATCAGTTATTACCAGAGCCTTGGGTAGATAAATCCTCTTTTCAGAAACTCATACTTACTAAAACGTTAAAGCCTGACAAAATTATAGTACAGATCATAGAAATAATAAAAGATATATTGGGAAACATGCAGGCTCACTCCCCACAAATTAAAGTGGCTCAATCGTACGCAGAATCCAATTGTTTGACTCCTATTATATTCATTCTACCGAGCTGTTCGTCACCTTTATCTCTTATTTTCACTTACGCAAAGACAAAGGGCTATTTGTCGAAGTTTATCTCTCTGTCGATGAGCAGAGGCCAAGAAGAGAGAGCTGAATTTCTTTTGAAAAGAGCGCAGGCTGAAGGCAATTGGGTGTTTCTAGAAAATTGTCATCTGGTGCCTCACTGGATGCTGGATCTTGAAAGACTCTGTGAAAATTGTGATATCTCCAATACATCTTTGGGCTTTCGATTATGGTTGTCCAGTTACCCTATTAAAGGATTCCCGATTAGTATCTTGCAAAATAGCATAAAAATATCGCACGATTATCCATTGAATATCAAGGAAATATTGCTGAATATTTACCAGTCGGACCCTGTAGCGAATCAAGAGTTTTACGAAGGGTGTCCAGGAAGAGATAAAATCTTCTCGAAGCTGCTGTTCAGCTTGTCTCTATTTCACACGATCGTGAAAGAGAAAAATAACTTTGGTGCCCAAGGCTGGAATATACCGTACGATTTTGATCATTCTGATTTTCATTTATGTGCTACGCAACTGCAAAGCTTTATAAACGATGTTGACTATACACCTTTCGATATTATTCTATACTTCATCGGAGAATGCAACTACGGAGGAAAAGTGATGGACAATTTTGATAAAAAATGTTTATCGCATCTCTTAACGGATTACTGTAACTCAGAGACGGTTCAAGATAAGCAAGCAAAGTTGATACCGCAAAGATGCGAGTATTTGCATGTAATTAAGTACATTGAAGAGATGCCTTCGGATTTATCGTCGGAAGTTTTTGGATTCAGTCAAAATGGAGCTGTTACTCGAGATACAACGATGGCCTCTGAATTCTTGTCGTTTATCTCATCCATGAATCCTATCGATCATATATTAGACGACCATCTGCCTCAAGATCAAGTACTACTTTTAATCAACGATATTACTGATAAATTGCACGATTCATTCGAAATTAATTGCTTAGAGAAAAATGAGTCTTCTCTGCTTCGAGAACCTATGAATAGAGTTCTTCTGTGCGAAGCGAAGCTGTTTAAACATACTTTAACAACCATAACTCAAACATTGAGTAATTTGAAATCAGCATTCAAAGGATCTCTACCATTTACTGATTCTCTTCAGGAAGTATTGGAAATGATATATAAAAATGAAGTTCCATGTATTTGGAAAGGAATAAAAAATAATAACATAACAGATAACTTGAGTTATTACATTGATAATTTACTAAAACGTCTAGATTTTCTGAAACAGTGGATCAATGGAGGCTGTCCTAGAATTGTTTGGCTCGATGCAATGTATTTTGGTAAAATGTTTTTCTCTGCGGTTTCGTTAATGTTTTCAGAGAAGTACAATGTACCTATTGAAGAAGTTGAGCTTGAATTTCAAGTTACAATTGAAGGAACCGATATAGAAAATGTTGATGCATATTTTATTCGTGGTTTGCATTTATCCGGCGCACGATGGGACATTGAAAATAATATATTAGTCGAAAATTCAAAATACATATATTGGCAGGACATGTCGCCTATACGCATTTTATTCTTACGTAATAAAAAGGATACGGATAATGTTTACCAATGTCCTGTCTATGTAACTGCTGTACAGTGCGCTGATAAAAATATTAAATGTACGTCGAATAATTATGTAATTAGTATACCGTTAATAACAGATCGACCTAGAGCGTACTGGATAAAATGCGGTACAGCTCTGTATTGTCATGATTAGACTGATTATATGCGTTATGACATCGACAGTAAAAATATTAGAAGAATTTAAAAATACTGTTACGTTATTTTCAACCTGAAACATCCTAGATAGCACACCGGCGCGATTTTAGCCGGGCCCCTGTGCATGAAATGGCGCGAATTTCACCTGCAGGTGGCTCGAGTCCAGGGCCTGCTGGACGGGCCGGTGTTCGGCCGATTTGCAAGATTGCAAGGGTGCGGGATTCGCGTTCTCATTTCGTGATAATACAAACACGGGTTTTTCAATAGTCAAAAACGCCAGATAAAGGTCAATCTAGGCAGCAATCGTCCTCAAAGGTCTTATTTCCCCGATAGCACAGTCTGACAGAGCCTACCACCGGACCCAGCCAGCAGAGTCCCTGACCTACAGGTTACGGGCAAACACAAAATGGCGCGAATATCATCTGCAGGGGGCTCGAGCCCAGGGCCTGCCGACCGGGCTGGGATTCAGCCTGTTTTTGAAAGGGCAGCACGGTATCACACTAATGTGGCCAATCAGTGCTTCGATTGAGCTCAACTTTTCTCGCGCATGGACGACACAGGGCGGGTCGCATCAATGTGGCAGTACTGTGCAAATGCGTAGCAGTCTCCCTTTTTACCGAAAAAAGTATAATAAGTTAATAAATAAGACGATTGAGGGCGATTGCTGCCTAGATTGACCTTTATCTGGCGTTTTTGACTACTGAAAAAACCCGTGTTTGTATTATCACGAAATGAGAACGCAAATTCCGCATCCTTGCAATCTTGCAAATCGGCCGATCACCGGCCCGGCCGGCAGACCCTGGGCTCGAGCCCCCTGCAGGTGAAATTCGCGCCATTTTGTGCACAGGTGCCCGGCTGAAATCGAGCCGGTGTGCTATCGGGGTATAGTCATAATTCATAACTAGACTAAAATTGTCTACATCAATTGCAAAAGATAGAAACTAAATTGAATGTTATTTTTTCCCTAAAGGAGAAAGGAATTTTTAAAATTTTCTGACCATTCTGAATTTCCTCTAGTCAATTTTGCTATAAATGCGTAAAGAGAGTCGCATTAATCAAATAAAACTTTTATTTTCTTAATTAATGCTCTCAATATTAAAAAAGAGATTCATTTTGAAAAAAAGATCTATTGCGAAAGATTTTTATATAAAAATTGATATATATATATATATATATATATATATGTATATATGTATATATTTGTATAGATATTAATATTATATAATTTCGCGTGACATAGAGTACTGAGTTGTGTGTAAAATATTCATGTAAAGTGCAAAAAGTGTTGAAAAGTCGAAACGGGTGCGAAACCTATATTCAAATATTTCGCGGATTCGCTGACTACATGTATCCGGTTCGGTTCCATATTCCATATAAATGGAAGGAATGACAGGTAAATTGAAGAAATTGACGTAAAGTTGAATTACGGAACAAAGAAAATTATTACCGGAGAGATTGTTTTGGCAGCTGTTTAGAATCAGGTACAATATCTAATTCACCGTAAGTGGTATAATATTCGCGATCAATGGCGAACCAGGAAGAGCTGGTTTCGGATTTTACAGATATAACTGGTGTAGAGTCTGAACGAGCACGGTTTTACCTTGAGTCATCTGCTTGGCTGCTTGAGGTGAGGCAGCGAATTTATTAAATGTTTTATATAAGTTAATATAAATAGTTTCGATCAACGAGTGACTCATTTCTAAGCAACACTCTGCGGTTAGTCAAAAAATTTCAGCATCGTTTTTGATAACCTTAAACTCCATAAATCGAAATATCTACTATTGTTATACAAAGTGGTGTGCTATTAATATTTATATTTTGAAATAGTTTGTCATTTATCTTATTCCATCTGAAGATATATTTGAAATGGTTATTAATCGACAGCGTGAAAATACGCAACGACAACGTTATAATAAAAATGCCTATAAATAAACAGGCACAGTTTGTATTAAAGCCAATTCTTTCCATTGTGTGGCGTCTTTTTAATTTGTCATTTCTAGTGCACACAGATTCCCAGTGTGTATTTACCATAAAAAAATTATTGTTTCTTTACGTTTATGAAATTTTTGTGTGTCCTGTTCTAGTTGATTTACTAGTCGTGCCTGTTTTGTAAATGTTTCAGGTTGCTCTTGCCACCTTTTACGAGACTGATGATTTAAGGCCTTCCGCGTCGGTCCCAGAACGTACTGAAGATTCAACAACAGAGGAAGAATATACGCAGGCCTCAGACACCGAGATGGAGGGGCAATCGTCAAAAGAAATACCAAAATCAAAACCAAAATCCAGACTCGCAACGCTTAACGATGTCAAAGACAAAGAGAGCAGCTCCGAGGATGCGCAGACATTCTATGCTGGCGGTTTCGAGAACAGTGGGCAAGAAGTGATAGGACCGCCGAAAAAGAAGGATATTATTAGTGATATGTTTAAATTGTGTCAGGCACAATCAGTCGAGGTCAAACCAAAATCAAGCGGGCAGCAAAGACCAAACACTTTCAGTGGAACAGGATATAAACTAGGTCAAACAAATTCTGATACCGAAGGTATAACATAAATGCTAATGATTGGACAGCAGATGTTTATGCATTTATAGCAACATCGAGTAGATCAAAATATGATTTCTCCGCTTTTAAGATCATTGAGGGAAGAAATAATTCTTGCAATCTATTTATTTCTATTTACATCTATTTATTTTACATAAAGATTCGCAGTCTACTAATGACATAGGAAAGTTGGTTCACGAATTCTAATAAACTATCTCTGTTTTTGTCTAGTTGTTTCTGCCGCATCCTCCAGTCAAGGTTCCAGTTCCGGACCTATCACTTTGAAGCTGTGGAAGAACGGATTCACTGTAAACGATTCTGAACTTCGATCTTACAACGATCCGGAGAATAGGAAATTCCTAGATACCATTAAGAGAGGCGAAATACCACCAGAAATTCGTCAAGAAATTGTGAAGAGCACAGAGGCGTGGATAGACATGGAGGATCATCGTCATGAGACTTACCTTCCTCAGAAAAATAAAGTAAAAGCTTTCACTGGGAAAGGCCGTATGTTAGGAAGGTATATCTTATACAGAAAAAATTTCATTTATGTACATTACATGTATTTTTAATAATCTCTTTGTTCAGTCCTTCTCCAGCAACCGTTGGTATGACAATACCAACCGATCTAGCAGACCAAGCAGCGAATGAATCGGAAGCTAAGAAGCAATTAAATTTAGACGAATCAAAACCTGTCACAACGTTGCAAATCCGTCTTGCCGATGGTACAAACGTGAAGGCTCAATTTAATTTAACACACACTGTCGGCGATTTGAGACAGTATATAGTAACGTATCCTTTTATAATGAAAGTACACTGTTGTAGAATTAATTTAAATTTTGATCAATCGACAGATTATTCCTTAATTATATATATCTTAGTATGAGACCTCAGTATGCTATGAGGGAATTCAGTTTACTAACAACATATCCTACTAAGGAACTGCCAGACGAAAAAACTATTGAGGAAGCTGGTTTGCAAAATACAGCAATCATCCAACGACTGAAATAAACGTTTTTTCTAGATCCTTAGTTACGGAAGTTTAAGTGATGTATCAATTAGATCATTCTTGAATATAATACATTGATATACTTGAAAGTAACCGGTTCAACACTTTTCATTTAGTAAGAAATGCAATTTTGCTCTATACTTTATTTTATGGTTGGTTCTGATGATTTAAGATTAATTTTGCTGATACAATACTGCAGAGAACCTATTAGAGAGCATGTAATAAAATTACAGAACTTTTGTAAAATCTATAATAAAATTAATTGATGCAATGTGTCGTTTCATAAGATAACAAACAAAAATTTTGTGTAATTATTGTTGAATAATATAATACAAGAATATTGTTGATAAGTATACCAATTTGTCCAATCACCGAGGCAACCAGGAAAAGGAAGTTACGCAAAATAAAATAGTTCGATTAGGTTTTATAAAATATTTACATTTATATAGTCGTTAAAAAGTTATTCAAATATCTGCATGTTAACAATGTTTGTTCTTTTTTTGTACAGTATTTGAGAATGTACATTTGGACACTTACACGATACTTCATATCAGACTTTCGTACTGTCGCATCGAATCTATACAGACAATATCTCATACAATTAACGATTTCAAGGAAAATAGTCGATTATTATTTGCAACTACTTATCAAGAGTTTACTAAGAATCTTTTATCTGTTATAAACCTTCTGTACATGGGTGAATTTTGTATGTCTTCTTTAAATCTCAGAATTGTGCTATCTTCCTTGCCTGTACCCGAGTTGAATTTTTCGAAACAATATTTATAACGATTCACTGCGACCAAATCCGTGCTAATCGTTCGAATATGAACATTATCTCTTTTAAATACTTCGCGTGTATTGTATATGTAAATAGATCGGTTGTCGGCAATGCTTGAATCATACTGTGTCTTTTTAAATATTGCGAATGATGCATTTTTATTAAATGCATTGTCAATTTGCTGAGTGCAAAACGTGAAGGACTTAACCAAGTAACGATCGGCCTTCGTGTTAAATTGCTTGAAATTCGCCATTAAATCGACGAGAGAATGGTGATACTTTAAAACTACGTACTCTTCCCACGACAATGCGATCGTGTACATAACTTTATTGTATGTACGATATAAACAATCCGCCTGTATTATATCTTTTATTACGTCCGGAGGAATTCCGGAGAAAGGAAAGTTCCACGGGACAACTGTGTACGTAAATTTCCAGTATGGATTTTGAGATTTGATTAACTCCTTGAGCTGACCATTGAAATCGCTTGCGATACCAAAATCGTATACTATAAAATTATCTATGCCAATTATATCATGGAAATTTATGAAAGCAATCATCTCTGATAAATGCATTGGCTTTTTTAATGGTGGAGTTATGCATACTCCAATATTAGTATAATTCGAGTTATGTAACGGAGGCTTAACAGCTAATATGGGTGTTTCATTCAGATTTAGATTAGATTTGGTAAGAAAACTTACTCCTACCGGTTTCTTATTTTTAGCGTATGTACAATAAAAATGATATCCGTTGTAATCTGAGTTTTTATGAACCCTAGTGCCGTTCGAATCGCTACGAATCGGAATGTATCTGAAGCTTCCTAAGACTGGTTTGATCTCGTTATGAAAAAATATTATACATTGCATATCCTGGATACTGCTCGACAACCCGAAACCTATTACTTGAACCTCTTTATTGTAAACATTATACGCGGAATAGATGTATAAATCATTTTCTAGTCTCTGCCACGAGGGAAGAGGCACGTCGAATTTCATGTTTGCCGTATTAAACAACGGCACGTTATTAATTGTACAATTAGCCTCGACATTTTTCTGATTTGGCTTCCCGAAGAAATTGAAAACTTCTAACACGTATCTCAACTTATTATACTCGTGTCTATAAAATAACAGAGACACAAGACTCACTACCGTAATGACTGCGAGTGCTGCTTGATAATAGTTTCGCATGTTTTAGCGATTACTCTCATTCATTAACTTGTTTTTGGTCTATCCGTTATGCATGGATGCAATTCTGAAACAGAAATATTGTTTAGAAAATTAAACGTTGCTTCTGTATTAACAGATTTCCCATTGTAGATTATTAGACCTTTCTTAGATCTTTATGCAAAGTAAAAATTATCTGCATTAATTGCAAAAAATAGAAACTACATTGAATGTTATACCCTTAATCATTATAATAGAGGAAAAATCATATATTGACATCTTCAATTTTAAAGTAAATTATTAGACTGTGGATCTTTATGCAAAGTAAAACTTGTCTGCATCATTTGCAAGAAATAGAAACTAGGAGAAGAAATCATATATTGATATCTTCAATGTTGATTATTTGCCCAACAATTTTAATTTCATCTACTCGATTTTGCTATAAATTCATAAAAATCCGCAGTCTATTTATACATAATTATTTACCTGCGAAACGATGTATTTAATGACAACTGAAATAATCCGCACGATTTCGCGTAACTTCAGTTGAATTACTGTATTTTCTAACTCTTCGAATCGCCACTTATTATTATAGATTAGACTTTCAATGCATCTTTAGTAATCACTGTTCGCATATTGTAATTCTTTATTTGAAAAGTGGGTTTACGGTTTCATAACCAAAGAGAACGTGTTAGGTTAATCCCCTTACGCGCCACTTTTCAAAGTGACAAGATTATTGTTCAAGAAGAAAAGTGACATGCGTGCGAGACGGAAACTATTAATAAGAAAACAATGGAGGACACATGTAGTAGAAAAACTATAATTATTAATTTTATACAATTGCATATTGTTCGTACAATAATTCGCGCACTTTGTAATAATCTTCGGATAGACAGCCTTCTAAAATTACTTTGCCAGCCTCGTGCTGAAAGAAAGAATTCAATTATACCGTTTCCAATGTAGCGGAATTTTTAAAATTATATACAAACCCTTCTGACGGCGATAGAATTATTGCAACACCATAAAACTCCTCCACTGAACTCAGAAGATATATTGCTCTTATTTAAGATTTGTTTGAAGTCCGATAATTTCAGTTCGTTGATGAATGTTGTTTGATGTCCCGGTACCTATAAAACGAAGTGTAGTAGTATATTATTTGATTATTAGTAGACTGCGGATCTTTATGCAAAATAAAAATGTTTTGCATTGATTGTGGTAAGTAGGAATAATATAAAAATTTATTTGATCCCTTAACGACTTTGTTACATTAAAAACAACATTAGAGCATTCTTGAATTTTTTGAATATATCACCCAAGCAATTTCTTCATAAATGCCTAAAGATCCGCAGTCTATTGATTATGGTCTGCTTTTCGGAAGAAGACTGCTGTTAAGATTATGAACGTACAGTTACGCAACTACGTGCTTCGTTTAGCGGTAACGGTTCTAGAGTCAGTATTTTGTCATTTTGATCTATCGTGTCGTCTTGCTGCGTATCAGCAACCGCATCGCGGCATACTTGATCTCGAGCTGTTATCATTGCATCGATCCATGCTACTTCGGAATCGCCTTTCCCTTTCGAAAAGTTCAAGCCGCTAACAAGAGCATCCGTCAAGCGAACCTGAAATGCATTTAAATGAATACATGCGCAATATCGATCGAAAGATCCTCAATAAATGCATCGCGTTTGCATTACTTGATAAATATGCGTTTCTGTTGTAGCATCTAACGTTTCTCCCCTGCCTGGAACAAACACTCGTGCACCCGCACTTTGTGCTTGCTGGGCTAGGATTTCTGTATCCTTCGGAGCACCTCGAACTAACACAACCCTCCTAGGTCTCAACTGTGCTAGGATTTTCTGCAGTGATTCACCGTCCGATCTCCCTTCGAAGTCTATGTAGGTGACAGATGCATTAACTGTCATTGTACGAGTAACTTGAATGCATTTGGTGGGAATGTCAGTAGCTACCTCTGGATGGTGAGTAGCATCTTCTTGTTTCGTTTCGAGGTTCTCTTTATTGTCATCGATTTCTGGCATAGTTTCTGCGATTTTATAATCTTCGGGTCTGCGAGAAACAATACCAATTATTCGGAAAAGAATCAGCATATTTCTAATTGGTAGACTGCGGATCTTTACGCAATTATGGCATTTAAAAATTTTCAAGAAAAGCTAGGATACAAGATATGACAGAATTTAGAACGATTTCAATTTATTTCAGTTCTAAAAGTTCTTTCAGTTTCAGTTATTTAAAATTCGTCTACAAACATTGAAAATTGCATAAACATCCACAGTCTTGTAATTGAATTTCGTTTGTACTTAAGAAATTCCTAAAAATTTAATTGCATTTAATAAAATGTTTCTTAAAACAGTCTCGAGTGCAATGGGTTAATAAAATATTACCTTATAATCTCCCCATATTCATCCGTCTTGATTTTTTCTTCCACAAATGGGAACATAGGATGTTGTTTTTTACTCTGCTTGAAGAAACCTGGCTTACTCTCTTGCTTCACTAATAAATCGTGCTTCCCTCTTCCGCCACCCACTTCTATCTCATCTTCCGATTCGGAACTGACGTCGGCGGTTTCCCTAGTGAGAAAATGGTTAAAGCTACAGTAGAAGAAATTTTAATAATGTACATTAAAACAGTGCAATGATCGAATACTTCAGAATATTGTAATACAGCATTACATACATTTGTTCCTGCTTCAGTTGCTCCTGTTTCAATTTCTCTTTTCTCTGATATTCTTCCAACTCGATGCCTTCTAGTCTGATTCTTCTTCTCACTTCCAACGTGATGTTTCTGTTGCCTCCTTTTTCAACTAAATCTCTCGCCAATGTTCCCGGGGAAGTTCTACTGGTTAGTATAATACTGTTCTGAGGATTGCCACACCATTGCAGGAACAACTCTCTCGAGAATCCGCATTCCATGTCTGGAGTGCTCGCGAGTACAACCTGAGGGATTTATACGCGTGAAAACTTTCCTATGATAACAGTCATGAATAGACTGTGGATCTTTATACATTTATGGCTTCTAAAAATTTTCAAACAAGGGTTGAATATAGAATTCGACAGAATTTAGTACAATTTGTATTTATATCAGATCTGCAAAGGCTACTACCACTGGAAATAAGATTCTATTTTATTGCACTTTCTTAAAATTCGTCTAGAAAAATTGAAAATTGCATAAATATCCGCAGTCTAGTCATGAATTGTTAATATCATTAATCATCTTGTTTCTGACCTTTGGACTAGGAACTTGATTCAACTCTGCCATGCTGTGACACAGTTGTAAATGCTTGAACTGGAATGGATTATTTCTAGCTCCTTCAAAGCTTCTCATCAATTTATCACTCATCCATTCGATCTGTGACTTTGCAAATTCCACCACGTTGTAGCTAACATTATTTAACAGAGCCAGCGAATACGCAAGCAAACCAGATTCTTTGTTACGCCAAAGTTGATCCAACATATGTGCTAGTTCTAATACACGGCCAGCTGTATCTACGCTGACCAGAACATTCCCACCGCCTCGTAGGGTTTGCAAAATGTTTGCTGTAACATATAAGAAAAAAATACTTTACAATATATCGTTTATTACTAAACAAAAGGAATTTAAATTTTTCTTTACATACTCATTAGCTTTTCGTCTCTAGTTCTACGTCTAGCTTGCTGATACGTAGCGTTAAATGCATCGGTGATCAATAAAGATGGCCTCTGCAATCTCTCTAATTCACAACCGTTCAAGTGCCTTTCTTTTTTGTGGTTGAAATCCACAGCGTATATTATATCTTCCTCTCCAACCTTTACAATCTTCCAAATAGTCCCTCCAATCATATGACCGGCTGGCAATGGTGTTAACGTTACTCCGTACCCTTTCCCTTTCATTGATATACTCTGATTATATTTCAATTGAACGATTTTATCGAATGCTGCGTCTACGTCGTCTAATGTGAAGAGATCAAAGTCCTCCATGTTGTGGCGGGACTGCAATCGGATTAACGTTAGACTTTGCAGTGTGGGACAGTGATGAGTAGACTGAGGATTTTATGCATTTATGAGAAAAGTGAGTAAATGTAATTTGAAACATTAAAGACATTAGAAGAATTTAAAAATACTGTTATATTATTTTCAACCAGTTAACATATTCAGAAAGAGAATAAATTTGTATGTCACTCCAGTTTGTTGTAATACAGCTGGAAAATTCTTATTTTGCATAAAGATCCGCTGTCTAGTGGTGAGCAATCAGCAACCTGTAGACCTTTGTCCACAATGTTCTATACGAACTGCGTCAGCATGTTATTTTGTTAGCCACATTTTGGCAAAAAAGATGAAACTCTTTTACAATGGAGAAATAGTAAAAGAATGTTTATTGGCAATAGCAGATGCCACATTTCCCAATTGAAAAGATATAATTTCCAAAATTAGCTTGTCTCGATTTACAGTCGCAATAAAGCAATAAATTCATTAAAGAGGCACTAGGAAACCGTAGCATAAACACAGACTGAAATTGGAGCTGGCGATGTAACAAAGTAACATAGGAGGTACGGTACAAGACCAAATAATTCCCTTTTCATCTACAATACCTGATACATGTCGTACATAAACATTTGTCCCATCTTATACACAGGAATAGTAGCGTATATAGGACAATTTAGGCCACATTTTCCAACCAAATACGGTAGAGCGCCTAAATGCAATGGATCCGGATACGACAGCAGTACTGCATCAATCTGATACACATGTCTGCGAAATTATGAAACAATGTAGTAATAATTAGCATATGATTAGAAAACAACAGTATTTAATCGATCTACCGTTTTAATTCCTTTATGAATTCTTGATCAAAATTCTCGTCCCATCCGCAATCGAGTAGGATTCTTAATTCATCAACTTGTAATATATAACAAGGAGGAGACTCGTCCATAGCCCCAGAAACGGCATGAAGTTTTATAATCGACGTCATTGTCTTGAATTTTTCCTACTTATTGTAACATACGATACTATCAGACCAGCATCTAGAACAAGATACGTCTAAAATGTATTTACTTTTTTAATAACAGTGAAATCTTCGGACGGCGGATCTTTATGCAAAATAAAAATGTTCTGCATTGATTGTGGGAAGCAGGAGTAAAATAAAAATTGAATTAATTAAAAACAACATTACAGTATTCCTGAATTTTTCTAATCTTTTACTGTTTTATATTTCACCCAACCGATTTCTTCATAAATGCATAAAGATCCGTAGTTTATTTATATAATTATAACGCATCCGTGGTCTAACCTAGAAAGGTAACGTTAGATATTACGAACGAGTTCGTAATTTTCCTTTAAACAGATCTCTGAATGACTTTCAGAAGGATGATATATCTGGAACCGTTTAAAATACATTCACCCGAACATATTTCTCAAATGTTTGACATGTTCGGCGACAAATCATCTTCTTATCCTATTTAGTACAAAATCAGCGGTGAACGAACGGTACGATAAAATACTATTTAGCTATTCTCACGGTATTTCGCGGTAAAAGAGAGCGCGTATCCCCGTTTCCTCTTTTATAAAATTTCATGCACAGATTATTTTATAACAACGTGTAAATATATCTATATGTACGGGAGGATAAATCATGAAAGTATAGCGAAGTAATTAAAATAAAATGAATCAAACACGGAACGTACGAAACTCCATGTAAATTGAAACATTGTAACGAGAGTTTTCCGTGCTCGATAAATCTTCTATATTTTATTCTGAAAATATATACATGTACGATTGTTTAAGCGTTTTATCGTCTCACCTATATTCACAAGACATTTTTCCACGATTTGTAATACGCTATCATTGTTTATCCTGTTTATCTGTCGTCGCGCAACGGGATTTTTCCGAGAGAATTGCTGCCACGGTGCAGCTATGAGATACGTAAGCCGAGATTTAATTTTGTTTTTTCCATAATTCAACAATTACTCGTCGAATTAGAAGGAAAAATTGTGTGAGACGTGATCGCCTGTATGCGGCGCTCAATAAATATGAAAGTGAAGATACGCGATAAAGACGATATCGCGAACAGAGTGGCGGGAGAATACAAGTAAATATCAGATCAGCTGATGAGTGACAACAGACAGGCGAAGACCCATTGTTCTTGTTCTTGGTTATGGCGACAAGCAGTTCCGATGGGTCTTGTACAGCACCTGCAGATTTTGAGCTATCATCAGAATTGGAAGACGTCTCGAGTCGTTTAAGCGTGAACCTATTAAAGTGTCCACTGTGCCATAATAGCCGTCGAATTTTTTATTGTCGACAGTGTATTCAAAATGGTGATTTTATCCATTCAACTTCTGTTTATTCCGAACGGTAAATATATATGCTAGCGACTCGCCTGATTCAACGCCAGTTCCTTTTCGTATACTGCGATCTTTTATATTTAGCATTTGGTATCGTTTGAATTTTTCCCATTGAATACAAAAGTGTGTATTAATCCTTGTATTTTCACGAGAACGCGAACGATTGTTTCATACAAAGATTCACTGTCCCTTGAAACACAGTTTCCCCGAATAATGTATTTTATAATATATCAGACGTGTTAATTACTGAACTGACTGAAGAATCGTGTTTTATATTAAAGCTAGTACCTTTATTCGAGTATATGAGATTCTTTTCTATTTAGCATTCGGTATGAGAACACGAACGATTGTTTCATACAAAGATTTGCTGCCCCTTGAAACACAGTTTCCCCAAACAATGTATTTTATACTACATCAGACATGTTATTTACCGAATCGACTCAAGAATCGTGTTTTATGATAGAGCTAGTACCTTTACCCGAGTATATGAGATACCCAGGTACCCAAGTATCTCATAATGTCTCAGAACTAGCTACTAGAACTATTACTTTACATATCTCATAAATAGACAGCGGATCTTTATGCAAAATAAAAATTTTATACCTGACTTGCAACAAGCTAAAAAAGGTAGAAATTTACTTTCTTCATTAATACGTTTAATAGGTGGAAAATTAAATTCTTCTAATGTTTTCGCTGTTTTAAATTACACCTCATTTTTGTCATAAATGCATAAAATCCGCTGTCTACTCATAAGTCATAGCTCTATTTTATACTGATCAATTCTTGCACAGATTTGCAGATAAACAATTGCGACTTCTACGGTTGAAAGCAGCTAGGACTCAGCTGGAAGAGAAATGCAAGAATGCTCTCGAGAAACACAAGCAACAGGATAAATTGGTATTTGGAAAATAATTCTCGTACACTGTGTTAAATGTTTATACATTATTCTAACAATTATTCTGGTATTTGTAGATATGTGATATAAATACTTGTAAAGAAAGAGTAAGGCTCCTCCAATCGCTAGTGAATGAAACAAAGCAGAGTATAAACAGAGGTATCATTTACATTCCATGTAATCTATTTTTGAGAAATCATTGTACTAAATCAGTCCTAATGATACACAGGTAATCAACGATTGAACGTTCTCAAAGATGTGAACTCTCAGGTAGCGCTTAGATTACCGAAACACGAAGAACGGGTGGAAAGATTACACCGGCATGTGACCGGTCTGAGGGCGAAACAGGAGAAACAGAAAGAGGCGGTAGATAGAAAAAGACAACAGTTAAAAAAAGTGATAAGAACCGCTACAAAACAATTGATTCAATATATTTTTCCATTATCAACAGTTCAACCTAACAGAAGGTAATGAACCCTGTAATTCATGATTAGCATTAATCGAATGCACAGTTGATAATTTCATATTTTCCCTCTTGTTTTCATTGAGACTGTATTTCCATTCTAAAGAATACAGAAAATAGAATATTGATTGTTTGTAGTTTATCTAGCAGTGAAGAAGATACTAGTGTAGACGTTGTGACTTGTGCATTGGCAGACGCGTCTGGTACATCTTACGTCAGAGGTAGATGGATCAATGATACAGACAATTCCTCGGAAGTTCAACACTGCATAGTTGCTCCTACTTTGCCAGGATCTGGCAACTACAGTGCTTATTCTCTATGGGGTATATTATTTTCTATCGTTCAAATGAAATCGTGTCTTACTGTGAATACTTAAAGATTAACATGTTCCTTCAGTGGCAGCGAACAAAGACGGAGTACCAGGTGCAAACAAGGAAACTGCGATGCACAATCCAGCTTACAATATCAGTGCTGCTTTAACTTATGCTACACAATTGGTTAATATCATTGCTTACTACGTTAACATAAGATTACCGTATAAACTTGCTTATGGGTATGTGTAAAATATTTAGCTTTTAACTTGAAATTTCTCCAACATATTCTTCTATATACCGACAAATTAATTGTACAAATTTTCCAGTGAATTCTGTGAGAACGAGATGTCGAATCAAAAATTCGCACGGAAAGTAGCCAGGCTTAACAGCAATGTTCTACATTTGTGTTTTACGCAAAACACCAATACTACAGTTTTGCATCCAATGCATACTCTACAAAATTTGATGCACTTGCTCAACACCGAAATCAGTGATCTTGGAAGGTGAATATCGTGAAGATTCTCATAAAACAAATATATAATAGTTATTCATGTGACATTTTTCTTTGTAGAATTGGTCCAATGGAAGTGGATTCGAACATTGTAGCACAACTGCACAGTCAATTAGTTCCAGATTTAGAAAATAACGACGATTCTGCTTCTGACGAGGAGGAAGATTCTATTAATTGGGAATGGGAAGCTGTGAGCTTTCTTTTTCGACTTGTTAACAAATATAGAATACGATTATGTTAGAAAACGTGAATAACATGGGTTCTGTGTTACAGGTCCCGAACGTCTCATGCCCTGAAATGACTGTTCCGTTCCCTGGTGCAATGATCAACAACAGTCAACAGTCATCTACCATGCAAGTGAATCAGAGTGTCGCCGGAGGTTTAGTTACGAGTGCTGCGGCGAGCATAGCGTCATTTTGGCGTGGATGGACGACTAATAGATAGACTGTTATTATTAAATTAAAGAAACTTCTTTTTTATACAAAACGCAACTACACATGCAGGAATATATATGTAATGTATATATTAGATATAATAATACATATGTATATATACAGTGACTCGAATTAATATTCGGACGTTTTAAAATGACGATAGCTTTTTGAATATTGTACTATACCATTTGAACTTTTTTGGGAAGCTAGAGCTTACTACAGGATGTGAAAAGAAATTTTTTCAAATATTGCAATTCATCGGAATTGTAGAAAAAATACTAAAAGTTGCATTTTACAACTTTTTTATGTGGGTCTATATTGAAAATTGAAAAAATATCTGTGTCAATTATATGCACTGTGAAAGTGTTATTAAAATCGTTTGATGCGGGAAAAAACGACAGGCATTGAAAGATGTAAGACTCTTTAGATTTATTCCAGTTAGAGGCCGAAAATCGTGAAAATCTGCAATTTTTATTACCTTTAAACGTTTATAGCTCATTGCAACGTCGACCGATTCCGACGAAATTTTCAGAATGTTTCATTGACGCAGATCTACAAAACGTATTTTTTAAATTCCTTTTCACATCCTAAACTAATTGCTCGAGCTTCCCAAAAAAGCTCAAATCGTATAGTATAATATTAAAAAAGTTATATTTTCTAGAGCGTCCGAATATTAATTCGACTCACTGTATGTACAGAATGACACAAAACGATCGACAATGCTTTAGAACAAGCGAAACACTGTGTCGAAGAGAGGTGGCTGTTTAAAATGTATAACGTAATGTACATATAGGTACATATATCTGTGGATTGATTCGATCACATAAGCGAAATCAATCTGATTTCGCGCTGCTAATAGATTTCGCAAGATCTGACCGGTTAGTTTATGTTTTCAAAAAAAACCATGTCTGTAATATATTCATTTTTGTGTTGTTGTTTACTTGTAATATAATTCCGATATATTTTGTATTACGCTCGTGATAAAGATCGTATAACTAGACTGTGGATCTTTATGCATTTATGGGTTCTGAAAATTTTGAGAAAAGGGTAGTACATAGAATTTAGTAGAATTTTGATTTATTTCAGTTCACTGGAAGTAAAATTCTATTTCATTGCACTTTCTTAAAGTTGCATAAATATCCGCAGTCTAATCATAACACTTTGGTACAAATTTTTCAGCGTACGAGTTAATTGTACGCTACCACTTTCACTTGTTTACTTATAAATATTGATTCATTAAATAAGAAATTGTGTACGTGAGTTGAAAACGACTGCCTTTTTTACGCTCACTGCACTTTGTGTGATTACGTATTCGTTTAATATATATATATATATATACGTAAATTGTTTGTTCGTATCAACGACGCCATCGCTGTCATCGTAATCGTATTGTCTGTATACTTTTTTAAGCTACCTGAAATTTTTAACAGAACAGACGAAGCATCGTGGAACTTTTCTGTTTCGAACAAGCCAAGTAAGAGACTTGCTACTTAAAGACGATGCGTGTATGGTGGTGTAAGAAACGATGTTTTAAAAATGTTATTATTTTCGCGTAGCTACGACCATACCATGTTTCATGTATATTTTTGATTACATATTATAGAAAATAAGACCTGTTGAGAAAAGAAAAGAACACTTCATACCTGACAATATACAACATGAATGTAAAAGGGAGGTTGTATTGTGTTAATCACTTTTGCGATCATATTCAATTAACAATTAAGGATAATCTGTACGACATCAAAATGAATTTTGTATTTGAAACGTTGTTAAAATCATGTTACATAGATTCGATAAGTGATAAAAGGAATAGTGTGTATGTTACTATTAGAGCACGAATGCATTGATATAATGTACTCGCACCCGTAAAAATTAGTTATTAAACAAAAAAAAGTGATACGCAATTTCTATAGAAAATAAAATTTTTCTAATCTCATAGTTTATTTAATTAATCTTACTTAGATGAAATGTACATTGCTTACCGTAATGCACATATTATTATTATTAAAACGAAAGAACTCATTACAACACTTTATTAACAAGTATAATAGTATGTTTTGCATTGTGTAATATTATTTAAATACGAAGATACGCAAAGAAAGATTTACCAAGTCAAACTATAATAATTTCTTATAGTCGTTAAGCTTAGAATACAAATGAAATCGTAAAAGTGTCGCGTCTACGAATAAGTGAAATTATGTATTAATTATATTTCGTTAGGTATAACGTTTACACATGTCCGATTTTCGAAAAAATTATAGTGTTTTATAAATTCTATTGAGCGGACAAAACAATTTTATGGAATGATAATTAAATTATAATACATGATGTTACATATATAAATTAAAATTTCTATATATGGAGAACCAGCACAAATTTGTAAATATTATTTAATAGGTATATATATTTTGATGCTATTGCTGTTAATTATAACATTTAAGGAGAAATTCAATAGCACATTAGGTTCGATGTGCTTTAGTTTAACAAAACAAAGAAAACAAATCTAGTTCTTAAAATATTATTTGAAGAACCTTTACGAAAGTGTATACAAAATATTTTTAGTTAGACCGATAAGTATATATATATAATTGTACATATATAAATTATAATGCTACACCGTTTATAATATCGTGTAAAATGGCTATGTTTTATCTAAACAAAGTTTTATTGTGATATCTTGAATAAATTAGCATCTGTTTTTTACCAGCTTCCGACATCTTTTAATTTTTTGTACGTTAAACTCGTGCAAATTGTGAGAAAACAACAATTAAAATATAGTTGATAAATATTTATTGCTTAGAAGGGTAATAACATACAACATTAGCTATATATTATTCAAAGTAAAAACCTATAATGTATTGTTATAGAGAACTTGATCAGATTCCTTTACCCTTGCTTAGAAATAAAATGCTTTGTACAATCAATTTTGTCTCTCTCTCTTTTTAAATTCATGATGCAAACATGATTTTCAGGATTGTTCAACAAGAAATGAAATATGCCTGCAACATCATTCAATTACCATTCCATATAGTCTCTGTTCATGTAGCACACTCCGCTCTGTAGTTTTCTTGTTGGTCGGTATCTCACTTTCATGACTTTTGGATTGGCCAGTTTAATTGTGTACTGCATGTATCAAATTGTATATACATGTTTTGTACACTAACTGGCTTGCGATGTCTGTAAGCATATCATCATATAATATTTTAATTTTCGTGCTCATATATATTTCTACGTATATAGAGTTTACAATAAAATACTTATTATTAAAACACAGTGTTCCTTTTTTTCGTTTTAGAATCTCTACAGAAGGACAGAATATTATATATTTTGTACTACATTATCATCACAAGGATATAGGAAAGGAATGTCGACAATCCTAAAATGAAAGTAACAATTTTAAATTGCTATATATGATTACTTCTTAAGCTATACCATTGCATCCTAATCTAAATAACGTACTTTTTTTTGTTGACATTAAGATATGTAGCAAATATATTTAATTATCTAGACATGTACAGCGCAGTGAGTTATTTTGTGCCACTGACCGAAAATATAAAATGCATTACATACTTACACTATTTGTATACGATATATCAATAAAGTTGATTATCTTGAAGTATTGAAAAATATGTCAAAAACCATGAACATGACACAAATGTTATTCTTGTGCATTGGGTTTAACGTGTATCTCATCTTTCTCTATTCAACTTAACATCATTTATGTTGGAGGAATTAAGTCCAGCTTTATAATCTAGCCGAGAAAGCAGCACATATCTACAAGTTCATGTCTCGACTACTAGATTTCTTTGAATGCTTATTCGCTAACATTAATTGTCTGAACAATATATACTTCTTATCTAATATTTATTTAATATTATAGGAATATTGTACATTATTCAACAATAAGAAACAATAAGAAAGAGAACTTAGAAAATCGCAGATCCTTCGAATGCAAAATATTGTTTGGAGCAGCAATGTAGCCAGTACTAATTTAAAAGATGTCTCAAAGGTATATGTCATTTTAAATCGACAAAAATTTCTAAACAATATTCTTGTATAATAAAAAATTAGAAAGTATTCGCGGTATTGAATAATAAATTGAAAATAATTATACTGAAATTTAGATCGCAATCGTAAACAAATATAATGTCTGTACATGATAAGAAAATAAAATTACACCCATGAAATTTGTATTTATAATCACGTATGTTATGTACAATAACATAAATCTATGATTACTATTTGTATGATACATATATATATGCACAGTTTAGCAACTTTTTTTTAAAACTATGTCTTATCTTTTATACTGGATTCAAGGCATGAAAGTTCTCGGTATAAAATATATGTACTCATTCTAAAACATTGACAGTTTCTTCAACTCATGTCTACCATTAATGAAAGCATACTTATGATATTAATAAATTCTCTTAATGTTCTAACTGTAAATAAAACAGTGATAACATTATATCATACCTATTACACACTAAATTAATAAATCGAAAAGAAAGGGAACGTATATATAATACAGTATATATAATATATAAACGGTCTTATATTATTAGTTAAAAAGGATAACAAAATAATATGACATCGAGCATGCTATAATTCAAACTTATTTCGTGATGTATTTGTACACTATATACCCTAATAAGTGTAAAAATGAAATATTAGTAGCAAAGATATAGATAATTCGAGAAAAAAATTATGTTCCTTGGAGGAAGGAGAAATTTTTTATCAGATTAAAGATTTTTCTATACCCAACAATAAAATGTATAGTTATAAGTGATCATATTTATTTGTACAAACGATTTATATAGGTGTTAAAATTAAAATATGTAAAACAAGTGGATCTTTTTAGATGTATAGATGTAGAGATACGCTGAAATGTACATACCAAAATAGTAGACGAACTATTTCGAATTCATATGTATATATTTTTTTGGTAAATTCAATTAAGTGTATTTTATTTTTAGTATATATATATAAATATATTGGGATACCAACAATCATTAGTTAGATGAGCAATTCCAGTATCCAGCTTTGATTGTAGGAGAGGATTTAAGTATGACCGATATGACATCTATACAGGAACGAAAACAGGAAATAAAAGGATTATGTTATGAAATCAAAGAAATCAGTTTAGTAACATCATTAAAAGATTACTTAAAAATTTCGAATTTCGACGTGTGCTAAATGAAAAAAAAATCAATTTTGTCGAAAAAATAACATAAATCAGGTACAAGTATTTAAAAAAAAACGAGAGAGAGAGAGAGAGAGAGATTGGGTTTGTGTATATATTGTTTACAAAAATTGAAATACGTTTGTATCGTTCTGAAGTTATTATGCAGGCACATTTCATGAGAAATCTTTGAGTGATATAACGCAATAAAGTCAAATAAAACGCACACAAAACTATGTACAAAACAAAAAGAAAAGAAAACACTACTACTTTTTCAATTTTATAGAAGCATGTATTTCATAATCAACCGATAGTCCTATTCTGTATAATAATATATTAATATTTGACTTATTTTAAGTACAAAGTAAGATCATTCGCTCGACACAAGTCGAGAAATGTATGGATCTCGTTACTATAATCTTATGGTTCTCGTGATCTTGTGTGTTTTGTAAAAATGATATTGAGCGCAGAACAGGACTATAAGTATAAAATATTGTATACTACTGGATAGTAGTAGAAGCCCATATTAAAAATGCACTTTGGATTTATTATCGTGTGGCCGCAGTCATAACTACTATTATATCTTATTAATGTTATCATTATTATACTGTTGTTTCTGTCCTTACTAACTTTTCCAACTATATATCTATATATATATGTATATGCAAATTATAAATCGACAGCGAAACTTTGTAAATTCATCAGATGAACATAAAGATATTCACCTTTCGACTTCAAAGTACACAGGTATTTCTTTTCTGATAAACTTGTAGCACAGAAATTTTTGTAACTTTAACAATATTACAGTACTATAAATGGTTCAAAGGCAAGACACGACACAGCTACGTTATTTTAGCTGTTTTACAATTTTTGGATTTTTACGATAAAAACAGTATGTAGAAAAAAAGAAAAATTCGTACTATCAATACCTGAACAAGCAAACGATTTAGAGTACCCGATAAAATATAATACTACTTTTTATACACTCCATAGATTGTTAGTAAAAATAGAGGGGGTAACCCTATATACGGGATGTATTATTTATTTTAATATATGACTTTTAAAACGATAATAGATTGTTAACTTCAGTTAATTTTCAGGACATTTGTTTTCTTTTTTAACCAGGAACAGTAAATATATACTTTGGTATACATATTATGATAGACTTTTATGTTTTGAGGATGGCCTTGACGCATATAGTTTCTGTGTGTTACACAAATGGGAGATTTTGGACGGTTACAAAATCAATCACATGAAAGAAGTAGAGTTAGTATGTAATTACCTGACAATCTTGTTTCATTAATTGATCAAACCCGTATTTGTAGAAATCGATAACATTCAACTTTGGTATCATACTCGTCAAAATTAACACAATACTTACATGCTCTTAATTATAAATAAGGTTGCGTTGATTAATAATAAACTTTACGATCCGATAATTTCTCATCGGTCATCCTTTTCTGTTTTTTTTTTTTGTTTACATGTAACATAATTTATTGAAGACTATGTTAATATAGTTTTTCTGGTATGCCGTTTTAATTTAAATTACAAGTTTTCAAACTTTGTAACATTTATTAATTAAATAGTCGTACTTCAAGTTCCTCTGGTAATTGAAATACAAATAATTCAATGCAAAGATACAATTTCTCTATGTAATTAAAATCAAGGCCTCCCTACTACATTCCTACTACTTGATTTTAAAAACGATTTAAATAAAATATTGATACACTGTTTTCTCGACACAACTTTTTATACATATATGTGTGCATGTATATATACACATATGCATATATTATGTGTATACACACACACACACACACATATATATATATATACACACAGTACTGGTATTCCTAAAACTAAGCGATCAGTTTTCCACTCTTCTCGTATATATGAAAAAATTTCAAACCTTTTCAAAATGTAGAATAAACAGTTGTTCGACTGTTTCGAAAACGTATAACAAAGGAAGAGCACGAAAAACTGATCGACGAAGTAAATATTCTGAGCGCAAGTTCTCTAGAGCTACAAAAATATATAATTATATATAGTAATATTATGCATTTCTTTTTTTATATCAACATTGCAAGAGGATACGATATAAATATTCTACTAAGTATTGATGAAAATCTAGATCTGTGAAACAACTCTTGGACTTATAAAAATGTAGTTACTACTTCGTAAGTAAATCATACGAGAATATTAAAAAGTAGTATGTTGTTTTTGTTTCTTTTTTTTGCCAGTTTAAAGATTTTGTACAAATCAGATGAGAAGTATAAAAACCTTAAGTAATTCAAGCGTTTCGAACTTAACAGATTGAAAAACTTCATCGAAACATGTAATTCATTTGCGGTGAATAAACATAGTTTGAATCGATCTCTCACATCATCTAGTTTTCCATAAGAGTATAAGTATATCTACACTTATTCTCAGTAGAATACCTCTAAATCCTCTGCTTATAATAACTGTAATATAAACATTTTTCACTCCTTGGATGAAGAATTTATAAAATCCAACAATAGATTGTAATAATTATGAAAATTACCAATGCCAATAGTAATTGGAACCAGCTGCAGGATGTACTTATATGTTCATTTTTTTCTTTAAAATTATGCAGTGAAGTATATTGAGAGATGCTTCTCGATACTTTTTTTCTCGAGTGTTGTAAAATATCAATATTTTTTTCCACTTATCTGCTTTATAATACCCTTTTTTTAAAAGACAAAACAAAGAAATAGAAAACGAAGACTTCCTTTACCTATACATATTCCTAATTATTCTGTATGTTACTTGTACTGTAAACTAAATTGTCTTAATTGATAATAACAAACGAATGCTTCGTAATAATTATTATTATTAAGTATTATAAAAGTGTTCGCTATAATATATTTTTTTTTTAAACTCTTTCACTGTATCTCTTGATTTCATCAAGCAACCCTGCAATTTAAGACATTTTCCCTGCATGCTATAAATTTCTGTTCTTTTTCCGTAATAAATAATCGCAAACAAAAAAAAATCAATATTTTGTGTTTTTTGTGTTCTTCAATTTCTTCCTTTTTATCAAATATACGAAATAACTTAGAAACTCTGAAAGTCAACCATGTACATGTTTTTTTTAATCCTTTCTTTTCTGACTGGGTAAATGTATAATATTTTACGATCTTTAGATGTATTGTTAAACTCTAATTTTATTTTCGCCAACAATAACGTACTGCAAGAATTTACCATCTGCACATATTCAGCGGCAGATTTATTTTAGATAAGACTTAGCTCGTAATATACCAGTGTACTTTTTCTTACAATTTTAAAACGAATTTCTTTACATCAGAGGGGATCATTAAAATAAAGATATTTCTGTCAGCATTTGCATCGTTATGATTATGGAACATGTCTAATGATTATAATTGTACACTTGATGCAGTATAGAAAAGAACAAGGGTTAGTTATAGCAAATGGAATTCGAATCCATGACTTACACTATTCGCTTGACTGGGACATACTTCTCGAAACACTTGTTCTATGAAAGGTAGCCTGAAAACAAACAAATAGAACAATTATTATTATTATTCAGTTCGAAATAAGCCTGAAAAATCTGGAACTATTTCAAAACGATGCACTATAGTTGAGATTGATTTTTGAAAAAAAAACTGAACATTTTCGAGAGGAAATTTCATTTCTGGAAGCACGCCAAATATGATAATAGACTCGAATATCTTTAACATTGAAGGTACCAACCTTAATATAAGTTTAGTAACTATAACAAACATACTTATACGCTATATTCTCGATTGAAACCATAATAATTTACATATACACTCACATCGCTGAGAGACCACCACCGGGAGGCAGGTTGGGAAAGTCTACGTCCACAAGAAGTTGTAGTAATTTCAAAAAATCAAATTCATTCTCATCCTCCTGCGCAGCAACAATTTCTAAAAAATGTAATAAAACGCATGATTAAATATGAAATTGACAGAACGCGTTTACAATTTGAGATATTCATATGATAAATGTATATAGTTAAATTATACTTATACAAACAATACTATCATGATTAAGTGCATTGTGCATCTATTATCACATTTGTGCTGTACATATATAAAATATTCTAATAAATGCTGTTCATTAAATTCGACCAGTATCACCAAAAGAACTCAAAGAGATTATACGATACTTGTTACAATCGATAACTCTTACAAAAATCAGGAATACGATATACATAAAAACAGAAAAGAAAAAAATGAACGTACAAACGAAATAAATACAAAATGCATGCATCTACTTAGGACTGGAATAGTTAGTGCTTTGAATACATTTCTTATGGAAAACCTGAAATGATGAAATCCGGTCTTAAGTAGATACATTTTTTTTGTTTATACGTATTCATATAGTTACAATTCTGTAATTCTCTTCTAAAACTGATCCCACCTCTGGAATTGTACTGTACTAATACGAAATGTATGCATTCAGAGAGACAGTATTGGTTTCGTTGGAATGTTCCTCCATAAGAAATGTGTTTATTAAATGGTAAAGATACCGATGCAGTAGGTAAGAACATTTTCGTGTACCTTTGTAAGGAAACGTTAACCTACCTGTAACATCACTTACGTGTTTAGAAAGAGGAACAAACAACTTTTTAAATGAAAACTTTACTTACAATAAAGCTTTATCAAAATATCAACTCCAAGGGTGGAATGCATTTTTTAAGTAAGAATAATTCTAGGCATTAAAACCGTTTAATTAAGGAAGAAAACAATTAGTACAATTCGATAACAAGGAAAACTAATACTAAATATAAATAACCATTAATATATTTATATAAATTTATAACCACCTAATGCCTTAAATTACTACTCTAGTATGAATAATGTAATGTCTAATGTATCGATATCGATAGAATATTTTTCGGAATCGATAGCTCCAAAAAAAAAAATGTACATAACAGATGCTTTCGGAATATTTTAACAACATTGAAAACATATTAAATACCTTTTTTTATGGTTTTACAAGTATTTCAAATACATTGAACATTCCATTAAAATATACTATACAGTTTATACAATATTCTTTTAAAGAACTTTGGTTTTTTTGTACTTCTGTATATGGTACTGGTATTTTAAAAATAGTTAGAATACAATAAAATACAGTTGTACAAGTAAAACGATTGAATACTGTGGAAATTAGAGTATCTATTATGTGGAAAGTATTTCCGAACGACGATATGTATTAAATAATACACGATACATAAGCGGCAAGAGTGAGGAAAAACGAATTATTTGAAAGTTTACCGAATAAAAGTGACTATGATAATAAATTGCAATTTTTTTTGTAATAGTTATACTAGCTACTTACTAATTGTATATAATTGGAAGATATGGTGTACTGTTTGCAAGAGTACTTTTTTATATTGCACAAGTACGATTAATCACAAGATAAAATACCGAAAAATGGTGTTACATACAGCCTTTATAATTATTTATATGTATTCCACTTTCATTTAATATTTGACCCCGAGAAATGTACAATCAGCTATCGTCATTAATCAAAAATTAATGAAACGCAACATTATACATTATATTGTTAAATGTATATGTTATATATATACGCCCAGATAGCACAGTCTGACAGAGCCTACCACCGGACCCAGCCAGCAGAGCCCCTGACCTACAGGTTACGGGCAAACACAACGCTTGGAGCTGCGTCGAGACCCAGCCAGGCCGAGTCAGCCGGGCCCCTGTGCACACAATGGCGCGATTTTCACCTGCAGGGGGCTCGAGCCCAGGGCCTGCCAGTCGGGCTGGGATTCAGCCTGTTTTTGAGAGGGCAGCATGGTATCACACTAATGTGACCAATCAGTGCTTCGATTGAGCCCAACTTTTCTCGCGCATAGACGACACAGGGCGGGTCGCATCAATGTGGCAGTACTGTGCAAATGCGTAGCAGTTTCCCTTTTTACCGACAAAAGTATAATAAGTTAATAAATAAAACCTTTGAGGGCGATTGCTGCCTAGATTGTCCTTTATCTGGCGTTTTTGACTACTGAAACAACCCGTGTTTGTATTATCACGAAATGAGAACGCGAATCCCGCACCCTTGCAATTCGGCCGAACACCGGCCCGGCCGGCAGGCCCTGGGCTCGAGCCCTCTGTAGGTTAAATTCGCGTCATTTTGTGCACAGGGGCCCGGCTAAAATCGAGCCGGTGTGCTATCGGGGCGTGTATACAGGGTGTTTACCTACAGGTGGGAGAAAATTTAAGAGGTGGTTCTCGACGATAATATAAGACGAAAATAAAGAATAAAAAAATTGCGATTTCGGCTTCGTTATTTAGTTATTAACAATTAAAAATCCGCCTAAAATGCTGCAACACTTCTAACAAAAGTATACGTTGCGTACGTCACACAGGCGCGCGACAGTCTCGTATCAAGTGACAAACGCATGCATACCTTGGTTCTCATTTGGGGCCCCAGCGAAGTGAAAATGTTTAAAAAATCGTTGGACGACATTGAACCTACCTACTCGTTAAAATCGACAAGGGCATTTCTAATATCCGCCCTATGGAATTATCGGGTAGAAGGGGTCAATGCCCTTTCACTTTTAAATTCTTCTCACACATATCCACAAATCCTTATCATGCACTAAATATAATTGTTCATAACACTGTACTTAATGTACTGGAATAAACGCTCTAGCACTATTTATAATATCATACACACGCACTACGAGTTTACAGAGAGTACAAGTTTACTGAGGGGAATGAGGAGAATGTAAAGCTGTCTTGAATCAGTGTGCATACGGATACTAGCTTGTACGGACGATTCTTCTCGCACGCGTTGAAGATTTCCGTTCGCAGAAATCACACACGACCTCAAGATGTCCGTTCCGTCTGTGAGCGAGTCTCGCGACGTAAACCCGAGTTCAATAAAGTGCAGTGTTTCAATATTAAAGGATTATTACCAGTTCTTTACATTCTCCTCATTTCCCTCAGTAAACTTATACTCTCTGTAAACTCGTAGTGCGTGTGTATGATATTATAAATAGTGCTAGAGCGTTTATTCCAGTACATTAAGTACAGTGTTATGAACAATTATATTTAGTGCATGATAAGGATTTGTGGATATGTGTGAGAAGAATTTAAAAGTGAAAGGGCATTGACCCCTTCTACTCGATAATTCCATAGGGCGGATATTAGAAATGCCCTTGTCGATTTTAACGAGTAGGTAGGTTCAATGTCGTCCAACGATTTTTTAAACATTTTCACCTCGCTGGGGCCCCAAATGAGAACCAAGGTATGCATGCGTTTGTCACTTGATACGAGACTGTCGCGCGCCTGTGTGACGTACGCAACGTATACTTTTGTTAGAAGTGTTGCAGCATTTTAGGCGGATTTTTAATTGTTAATAACTAAATAACGAAGCGGAAATCGCAATTTTTTATTCTTTATTTTCTTGTTATCGTCGAGAACCGCCCCTTAAATTTTCTCCCACCTGTAAGTAAACACCCTGTATAAGAAAATACATTCATCGAACAAGAATAAATTTTTTTAACGTTTCTTAATAGAAACACATGTAAATACCTTCTATGAGGTGTGTGTATAAGGTACGAAAATGATGTGGCACTTACTTACAACAGATGTTTGAAATCTGAGAAATATTTTGTCTCTACTAAAAAATATACTATATATATGATATATATATATTTAATATATATATATTTTTTAATTGATTCATATATATATATATAGTAATGACTAGTAAAATATCTTTTCAAACAATAAATATTTGAATTATATGAAACAGTCTATTGCAAACGACATTAAAATATAAACAGGACAAACTTCAATACTGTGTGTATTTGATTGTATATTAGCATTTGTTCTACTCAGCTATGTTTAAAATCTACTGTTTACGTTTAGATTTGTACATTTTGTAAATGGAATAAAGGTACTTAAATAGCTCTGAAAAAAAGAAAGAATGAGTGTAAATAAATTTGATTCGCTAAATCATGAGGAACACAGATCTACTTCTTTTTTGTACTCTAGTTATGCCACTATAAAGATTGTATTTGATTGTACTAAAATTCCATTACTGAATTGATGTGCGGTTACTTTGTTTAAGGGTTGTCAGAATGTCAAGTTCGTGTATGATACTGTGATCTCGTATTAATGCAACAGCAGAAAGAATATAATTGTTGTGAATATGGAAATGATAATGAACCTTTAATGCTCCTTTCAATGGCCGTTTCCAACTCGGTTTCCTTCAACTGTGCTGCTGGGCTTGGCTTCGGTGCAGCAGGAAACGTTACCAAAACTATGCTCATGTTATCTCTGCTACCCTAAACAAACAACAAACAAAATTATTTGTAAATAAACATATATAACTGTACTTGTTTTAAATATTCTTTCAGAGGTCGAACACCGTTGATAAATGTACAAAACATACAAATGAAAAGGAAATGGTACATAAACGCATTGTAAACAAGATTAGTAACATAAAAATGTTATCTAAAGCTTAGAATAGTACATATTTCATTACGATGCGATCATAATAATTTAAAGGCTAAAAATGTAATGTAAAAGTTGTAGAAGTATATCAAATAAATTTATCATTGTGTTACATGTAATCAGTTATATCCTTGCGATGGAGAACTTCGTTCGATAATCTCTGTGGGGAATTTATTTTCTTTTGTTTTTGGAAGAGTTACGTCTCGTTACAAGTATGTAAATGCAGTGTAAATATTTAAAGCAACACACCTTGAAAACAGATAACGAGAAAACTTATAAGATACATGGTAAAGCTCTAGGTATCATTACCTTATAAAGACAGGTGTCTATAACCTGGTTCGTAATTGCTTCTAAGTCATCTGTAAGCAGCAGCCTCGAATGTATAAAATTACATAGATCTTCGTTGTGCATTACATCCCAAATACCATCACACGCTAAAACTAGAAATTCATCGTGTTCATAGTCTCTATCTAGCACGGATATTTCTGGTTCTGGAGACACTAACTGTTCACAGGGGCCTCGATCTTTTAAATTTTTGTACTCGTAATCTCCCAATGCACGAGAAACAGCTAAAGCTCCATTTACTCTCTGTATCATTACACTACCGCCAGCGTTCTGAATTCTTTCTTTTTCAGCTGGCAAAACAGGTTTATGGTCCCGTGTTGAGAAAACAGGACACCCTGCTTGACAAAGCACAGCTCTAGAATCGCCGCAATTCGCGATATATATATTTTTGGGAGATATAAATGCGCAAACTGCTGTGGAACCAGATTTGTCAGTACCAGAGCTCATCTCTGGTAAGTCTCTCATCTCATTGTCGAATCTGAGAAAGCCCGAGTAAATTCCTTTGATAACATCTTCCGCTTTAAACTCTTCCGTTTGTATTATACATTCTAACAAATGTTCCGCGCTATGAGCGGATGCCAGTGCCCCGGCGTGCCCATCGAATACCGCGAAATAACTCCAGTCCGATAGACTGTCGTTTAAGCCAATTATCGCTCTATGAGCATCCTCCATCTCTGTTCTCCAACCCTGCATGCTGGAAACACCATAGCGTAGTCCATTGCTCTCGCCATGCTCATTGTATTTCTCTGTTTTCGGAGTATCCAAAAGTGCCCCCATAATATTAACTAAATATTTGCTGCGTCAGCTTGATCAATTTGATTCCTTCGATATTATTTGACCAGCATCTTTCGATCGATCATTCGAGTAATGCTTTCGTAAATTTTACCTGAAATTACAAGGAAAAAATCAAAATCTCTGTTGATGTAGATTTTCTAGAAACTTTATCAATGTATTCTACAAGCATAAATAAACATAATAAATAATGTATTTCTACGTTGTGTCATCGGTGTAACTGTTTGTTTTTTTCTATAACAAAGCTTCGCACGACTTATGTTTATATAACAATTTTTTTTTCGTACTCAGAATACACTGACAAATGTTTGGCCGCTAAAACCTCGGACACCCTGTATGCACATAGAAATCCGCGACGGAATGATATCACGTACAATGTATGTATATGTTACGACATAACTTCATAATTTGCTTCTCGATCGTTGTGCGGAGGGTGATCCGATCGAGAAAACGTTACGGTGAGAATTTTGGTTCGAACGTAGGAAAAAAAAGTCGATAGGAACATAACATCGGTCTAATGCCGAACGTAACGTACAAGGGAATCGGGCACTGCGAACATTTTTGAACGGTACACAGAGATAACGTTCGCGTAAATAGAAATACACGAACGACGGTGCGGTCACGTTTACCGTCGTGTTCTCGCTGTGAAACTCTGTCGACGTTGCGAATCGGTGGGTTTCCGTGGAAAAAAAATCAGCTGTATCAAATTCTAATGGGAAACTCTATTTGGCAGTGCCAAATTTCGCGACTAAAATAATTTATACCTCGGACTACATGCTCGCGAAACTTACGTTGGGAGATCGTGACCAAATATCATCGTTACTTCGGCAAAGTATATATGTGTAGAGCGTGGTATTGCTAATAGACTTGTTTCATATCACTATCACCATGTTCCCTTGCTAGGCTCAACACACAGAACCAACGAAATCGACTTGCATGAATGGCGGATATACACTAGGCGATTTTCTGCGCATGCGGCGGTTATTAATAGCATTGCCTCGTGGCGTCACAATCCACCAATCGAATGGCTGCGATTTCTGTCCAACACTGGGCAATCATATAGGGTGTCATACTTCGAAAATCGAGAGGAGTGGTGTTATGGGAAATTTACAAAAATTATAATGCTTCTTACTAGACTGCGAATCTTTATGCAAAATCAAAATTTTCTAGTTGAATTGCGACAAACTCGAGTGAAATATAAATTTATTTAATAGATTGAAAATAATGTAAAAGTATTTTTATATTCTTCTAATGTTTCCATGTTTGCTTATTACCATTTTCTCTTTCCTATCTTTTCTCAATCTTCGAAATTCTTTTCCATTGCCTTCGTTAAGTTCAAATTAACCGAAGTTGATTGGGTTAACTTGAAAATGCGTCTCGGTATCAGCAGCGCGATACACTGTAAAAGACCTTTGAAAATTCAAAAAAGAGAGGGAAGTCTCTTTGGACATTTCAAAACCAATAAAAATATTTTCGAAAACAATATTTCCGGTGAAGATGTTTTATTGTCTAATCTACAAAAACGAATGTAATGTTCTACATATTTGAGAAACGAGATTTTTCTAGTCTAAATAGAGTGTTTTGAGTCAGTACTGTCAGTACCGGAAGTAAAAAAATCACCATTCCATGTATATATCACCATTCATATATATATATCCCTCCACTTTGAACGAATGTTCTGAGACACCCTGTATAGGGTTACGAAGAACTATATAAACAAAAACACGGCGTTTTTGTCGATGATAATTCGTGTCACTGCTGATTACTGCGTTTATCAGTATTGTTACAGTCAGCAAAATCAGGAAATTTGAATTTACCACTTGACGCGTTCAAAGTCGAGTCGAACGAGTTCTCGATTCTATTTGAATGTATATAGCAGAGAGTTATATTTGAATATTTCATCGGTCGGTAATGTTTAAATATTTTTATAGTGAATAATATCATCGATCGATGAAATCAATCAAAATTTTCGACATTTTATTCTTCTTCAATTAATCAATTGAATGAAAAGTTGCAATCAATCGATGACCAACTCTGGAATATATGTAATGTATAATTATTGATAACAGTCCATATATAAAACTTATCGTTCTTCCACAAATGATTAAATTTCGATAAGTATTATGTTTTTTATGTTATATTACTTGTAAGAAATATTATATTGTATTCTTCATAAAATGTTTATTGAATAAAGTATGGGTATAAAGTTGATATAATCGAAGAATAAAATAACAAGTACTTTATTTCTCTTATAATAAGTATGTTGTAATACTTTGAAACAACTTCGTTGTACGATTCAATACAATTCCTGCAACTTCTGTTTTAAAATTAAATATACACAGTACAATAGGAATATTAATTAAATAACAAGCAATATACTCTGGAGGATATATTTTTATACGTTTATATAGAAAAATATGGAGAATATCTTTTCGTTAACAACTAATAAATAATATTTTCTAACGAAATTAAATAGGATCGTATTTATACTGAAATAAAAAAAAGGGTATAGACATAAATATCAAATACGTGATTGAGAAAAGCAGTTTAATCACCATAAAATTTTTAAAAAGAAATTTTTTATCGAAACAATTATTCGTATAGTTTTTGAAATAAATAAACTTAAATAAATTCATGAAAAAGGACGTTTCTGGGGAAGTGTGTGCTTTATGTACAGAAGAAATCTTTTGTGCAATTATTTCGAATTCGTTACAAAACCAAGATCTCTCGGAATCATGTATTCCCTGACATGATCGTCTGTTAGTTTACTTCTAGCTGCTTGATGTTCAGCTACTATAGATTGCAAGACATTGATTAGCTCCTTCTTAAGTTCTCCAGTCAAAATTTCTCCACTAGTATAACCCTGAAAATTCAGAACATAGTATAAATGTTTTGATCAATTAGAATCATACTCAATCTCGTCAAGTTTACTTTTTTAAGTTGGTCTAATTTGTCGTCGTCTTCTAGGAAGAATCTCAGCCATTGATACGATATATCAACATCACAGTTGCCTCCTAATTGTCTATGTTCCTCGACAGTAGCCTGTCCGCCCGAGAACGCGTGTTTATTAACTTTATTCTTTATTTGTTTCGCAGTGTCCGTTAAGAATATTGCACTGTTATCGCTACTGGCAGACATTTTCGTTTTTGAGCCCTGTAAAGCTGGAAAGAATACAGAATGCAGTAGAGCAGGCTTCGGATAACCAAGTTTTGGCGCAGCGTCTCTGGTCATTCGGAAATAAGGATCCTGATCAATGGCGCACGGAATCAAACAGTGGACTTTGGCGTTCTTAAAGATAAATGGAAACGTGCTAGAAATTGCTGGAGCAGCTTGGGTAGGTGGAAACGCGATTTTAGCGATAGGATCGCTGTCTCCAAATCCAAAGATTCCTTTAACTTGGTTGAATGTAACGCCCCTCTGAATTCTGATCATATTTTGGTAAAACGCTGAATTAGTTCCGATGTGCTCTAAATTCGAAAAAATGAAAGTCTTGTCTGGCTTGAATCCAAGAGCTATAATGTCTTTAGCATTGGAATAAGACAGTTTAATCGCATCTTCTATCTTCAGGTTTTTCCATATAGCTTTCTCATCGTCGCTCAATTGAATGACTAACGGTATATTGAATGCATCCTGCAACCATTTGCAAAACATGAATGGTACTAGATGTCCTAAATGCATAGAATCCGTGCTAGGTCCTCTGCCAGTGTAAAGATAAAAAGGTTTTCCTTGTTCATACAAATTTAGAATTGTGTGCATGTCTCTGTGAGAGAAGAATATTCCTCTTCTAAGGAAATGATGTGGTTTTTGACCGGTAATCTTCTCGAACCTGGCTAGCAGTTCTTCATCGATTTTCGAGCTGCCAAACTTCTCTGAAAGAAGAGGAGAACCGTGATCAAGTTTGTACATGCGTAATGTTCTACAATATTTAACCCTTTGCACTTGGAGCCATTTAAGCTCGAAAATGAAACGTTTCTTCCTAGCTAGAATAATTCCATTCTATATGGAATATTAAGAACACCTCATGCAATACTTAAGTCATTGATTAGATACCAGCTAATTTAATAATGTAAACAATATTTTGAATATTTACGGTGACTCTGAGTCACCCCTCGAGTGCTAAGGGTTAAGTATTTATTGTGAAGGAAAATCTGCGAAGTTAAGATAACAGATGGAAGTGGTTTTTGTTAGATAAATATGAATGATAAAATATTATCCTTGTGGAACTCACTAATTAGTTTATCATAATCAATTCCGTTCTCGTTTTTAGATTCGACATCCCAGGGCGTCACGATATCCTCGTCTTCCGTGGTCCCGTTTATGGTCAGTCTGTCAATATCTACACTTTCCGCTGTCATGTTTCCTGCCTTTCAATTTCCCACGGATTGGTAAACAAAGTGAAATAATTACATCCACGAGAAACAAACGTCATATGCTACAGTATTTAGGCTTGACCATAAGGTTAACTAGGTTAGGTCACTCTGTAATTCCGGCAGGATTGATTCCTGCGCGCGCATTTGCACCTTCAACACGGCACTTTTATTTGAATGACATTTCCTACGGACACACCAACGCGGAAAAGCATTCTTCATTCGCTTACCGTCATTGTCTCTCCGATATTGCCATGTGAGAATGATAGTACTAATGGCAGTGTCGCGTGTCTATTTAATAATCTGTCAAATTGTCTAGTGCAATTAGTAATCTCGTGGCGGTTTATTTGAAATTCGTTTCAACCGCAGGGAAAGGAAGCGTTGCGTTCCGAGTATGTAATTGAACTCGTCAGTAAAGTTACGTGGCAGATCTGAACTTATGTTAGACAATGATTAAAGATTCATACTTACACGAATCGTTGACTTGTGAGCGCTTGTGTGAAACTGCAATTCATTAATTTTAATTCATCTCCACGTAGTGGCTACTACAAGTGCTTAGCAGCGCTTAGATTACATAAGTTCGTGCAAAACTCTATTCTAATTGTAGAAATGCTGTGCTTTTGATATTAAAAAATGACGACAGGTATCGCCACCATCTTAATCTACGGTGCTCTTGCCCTGCCGGTAAAATTGTCTAACAGTTTCCAGCTTCAACTTGCTATCAAAAGTTCAAAAAATCCCACGGAAACACATTCTAAAATCGATTCAAAGTAACCCCTGTAAATCCAATTTTAATTAAACAGGATTTTCTTAAACTTTAATTAAACGATCCCAAAAACGCTTTACTAGATTACCCTTGAGAGAAAAATTACTTAATAAATTAAGGAATTCGCGAAAACGTTGGGAGAAAGTTTTCATGGTATCTCCACTGTTCGCAAAATTAAATTCTCCGTGATTTTTCGCCAGCTATAATATCGCGGCGCGGTCTCGCACGAGGTATCTCATAAATTGAAAAAAATTATTAGGTCGTTTGAAAACTAAAGCCCGTTTTTCAGAGTGCGACCCGCACCTCTCGTGAGGCTGCGGGATTAATGAAATATTCATTCGTCGTACTAACCAAAGAGGAGGCGGATGATTATTATGAAAGTAATAAAGCTGACGTGTTCGCGAGTAGAATAAGCCGAATTTCTCGATTTCATTTCATTTCGTCTCATCCACCGGCAAATAGAATGATTGGGCCTGCGCGGACGGTGAATACAAATCGGGAATACGTTTCGGTTATTTGCGAACTGCATGCACGTCTATCTGTTTACATATACATATAATTTCACCGACGAGACGCGTATGGAAACACGAACGTTCAACACTGGCTGTATAATAAATAGACAGCGGATGTTTTTGCAATTTTCAATTTCTACACACAAATTTTAAGAAAGTGAAATGGAATAAAATCCTATTTTTCATAGGAATAGATTTTGTGGATCTAAAACAAATTGTAGCATGTATAGAATAATCTAGAAGAAATTCGGAATCGACAAGCTTCTAAAAGCTTCTAAAAGCATAGTTCGTAGACGACCGACGTGAGGTAACGACGTAAGGGGAGCGCGCGAAAAGACGAATCGCGCTTAACGACCGCTGTTGATTTCACGTTCGCAGTTAGTAACGAATTTATACAGGGTGTCTCAAAATTAACTCGGGAGCCGAAAATGGGCGGTTCCTGAGATCATTTCAAGCGACATTTTCCTTTGAAAAAA